>OZ005738.1:4733598-5036098 GCA_963930755.1 Eudasyphora cyanicolor | reverse complement strand
AAAACATTTAAAATTAAATCGGCTATAAAAAAAGTACTGATAATTTTTCCAAATTTCTGGTTTTATTAATATAATTCATATGACTACCACGACTGGCTCGGCAATTAAGAATATTAGGGATGGACTCAGGTACGGATGGGCCATTTAAAATTTGAATTGGCTATAAAACAGTGCTGGTAATTATTTTCAAATTTCTGTTTTTACCAGCTGACCCCAGCAGACGTTGTCATGTCCTTTCTTTTCGGCATGTATTGGTTTGTTTTTCATTCAAAAATGCATATAATCCGAGTTTCAGAAAAAAATCAGCAAAAAAATTATTTTGGACATAAGTCCACTACAGGGCCATCTACTTGTTAGAATCTATTATCAAGACAAACCACACATACATTTTAAATTTCAGTTATATCGCTCTGGAAATAAATAATTCTAAAACACAGATGACCCCGAACTGAACCTAATGTGGAATTTTAAGCCCTTCGCTCTTATAGTTTCAGAGATCATGCGTTACTAACAAACTTACAAAGGATTTTATATATAAAGATTGGAAAGGTTGAACTTTGTCATTTAATAATGGCCTTGTTAGTAAGTGTCATAATGGCCTTGTTAGTAAGTGCCATAATGGCCTTGTTATAATGGCCTTGTTAGTAAGTGCCATAATGGCCTTGATTGTAAGTGCCATAATGGCCTTGTTAGTAAGTGCCATAATGGCCTTGTTAGTAAGTGCCATAATGTTATAAACAATTTTAAAATATTCCAATACATATATCGACGGTGCGCCGACGAAAACTATGTGTTTTTTACTACACCATTTCAAAATCTAGTTCAGAAAAAATGTAGTTCAATATCAATACAAAGAATGCCAAAAAGGCCACTTATACATGTATTGTAAGATAATCAACTATGTACAGCATTAATAAACTTATTAAACTAAAAGGTATTATTATGAATTATAAAATAGTTCACAAAAATAATTATAGATTTAAAAATGGCTCCCCAGCCAATGAATAGAGGAAAAATGTGTTTATAAAAAAAGGCCCTAAAACAGCTAGGACATGCGTAGAGTTACCAGTTAGTATTACGGAAGAGTGCCGTTATAGTAATCAATAATGTGTCTCTTATATGTAGTATAAGAGTAAGAAAACATTTTCAGTCGGTTAGGAAGGCAGTTCCAACTACGGTAGACTCTAACCAATAATGAAAATTCAAGAGCTGTAGAATGATTAAGGGGTCATCAATCTGAACATTACGCGTTGAGTTAATACTGTTTCCTGTTTTCATTATCTTATAAAAATGTAGTAAAATACGAGAGTTTAAATAATCCCTAAAGTTCAGGTACACGCTCATGATCTTGTATTTTAAAATCGAAAACATAACGTACAAATTTTCTTAGAATCCTTTCAATGTTATTAATGTTATAGGTCCAAGTCCCAGATCAACCCAATTTTTCAGTAAATTTTCGATTGTTTCGGGTCGAATCTCTTCAATGGCAACTTCGATTTCATGTTTCTACGCTTCAATTGTCTCTGGATGCTTTGTATAATATTTATCCTTAATGGCTCCACACAGAAAGTAATCCAAAGGGCTCAAATCACAATTCAAAGTAATCGGTAGCCCACCCTATATATAAATTTCACAATTTGTTAGCGAGAGTGGTGTATTTTTGTGCACTATTATCTGATGGTAGTATACGTGATTGGTCCAAAAATGGGCGGGTTCGGACCAAATAAGCAAATTTTGAAATTGAGATATCTTGAACAACTTGTTAGCGAGAGTGCTGTAATTTTATTTATATATATTTGTGGCAGTCTTCGTGATTGGTCCAAAATTGAACGGGATCGTAAGTCTGAAATCTGGGGCAACGAAGTGACCGGATCAATCTAGTTTTCTATAAATTAATCTGAATACAAGAGGTCCTAAGAAAATATTCATTGACGATCTGATTACGAAAATACCAAATTTTTTGGAGAGGCTACTTTATTAGATTTTTGAATCGTTGAAGTTTCGATTTAAAGTGTATATTCGTAAAATATGCTTTTAGTCAACATGCAATAAAAACGACCTGTCCAGTCATATAAAATTGCTAATAGAGGAAAACGAACGAAATTACGGTAATTTTTTTTTACATTTTGAATATCAGAAATTATCGGGTCTGTTCTGTAGCAAGGTGATTTGATATCACGGTGATTTTAAAATCACCGGCGACTTAGTATCTATCGGGTCTGTTCTGTAATCACGGCGATTTGAAATAACGGTGATTTTAAAATCACCGGCGACTTAACATCACTTTTGGAGTTCGAAATCACCCGAACATATTCGAACAATCTTTTTTGGGAGGCTATGAATAATAAACCGGACGATTTCGATCTCGTATGATTTAGATATTTTACATTAGGTTAGTAATGTCGTAGTCTGAAATCATACCCACAAAGGGTTGTTGCCACATTATTGTGGCATTTAGCTTTGTCAATATGTTGAGAAAAATTCACGATAAAAACTGTTTTTAATAGCTGTTTCGTGTTTAGGACAACAGAAAATGTTATGCACAGCCCTTCGACAAAAATTTTGTTGCATACTGTTATTGAAACATTCCTTCTTGATAACGAATGTATACAATTTCTGTTTGAAGCCCATCTATTTGTAGTCGCCTCTTGCGTTTTTCACGCAGAATAAAAATATTATAAATAAAACTACAGTTTTTTTGTATGTTATTTATTATTGGGATCTTGTTTTGTTTTTAATTGTGGTTTTGGGATGTTCATTACTACATACACATATTTATTATTAAATTAAAGTTGTTTTATTTTTTATATATTATAAGAATACGTTACGTTTTGTTTAAATACATTTAATACTAAAAATTAATACACTTTCTACAGTTGTTTCTTGTTTTTCTCGTTTTTTATGTAATATTGGCGATTAACCATAAACAAGAATGGGGATGTGGTGGTTTCAAAGGGGATGAGGAAATGTTGCCTTATTCTCTGGTTCAGTTCATTAGAGTTCTGTTTGGATGAAGGAGGGGGATTCTTGGTTTTCCGTAAATTCTAGTAAAAATGTTATATTCCCATGTAGTTGTTCTATTTATTTGGTTTTTTGCATTACGATTTCGGCTTTTATAACTCGGTTAATAATGTTGTTTCTTACACTTGATTTTGTTTTGTCTATGTTGTTATGTTGTTGCAAAATTTGTTGTTGAGGTAGTTCTTAGATCTTTCATTTTACAATTTTAAAAAAAGTTTGCCATTATAATTCAATATAAACTTTGTTTATATAAGGGGGGTTTCAACTTTACTTTAAAATGTTGACTTCTTTTTGTGCTGCGTTTCAAATATTTGAGATGTTTGGTTGATTTTACTTTGAGGGGGAGTTGGGAGAAGGAAACGTAATTGAGAAATATTCTAGTTAATGTTTTGATTTCGTTTGGCTCTAAAATAACTGAAAGAGACTTTTGTGTTTTTGTTCTGAAACACCCTTACAAACATTATGCCATGCACATGGACTATTTTTAACTTTCTGTACTTTCGTATATAAAAGTAAAAATTGCTATATTTGTTACGTTAGCTTGGTTTTTTGCTTTCCAAAAATACAAGAAGTTTTAAAAAATTGCTTAAATTGATTGTAATTTATTTGCATTCGTCGTGCTTCCATTGATTGAAGGACTGATTGAATAAAATGAAGGCTATCATTTCATCGGATGCTCTACATTTTGCCCAATCATCACTTATTTGATTTTGTTTTAAGGTATAATATTGATTGGAGTTTTTATTGTTTTTTTTTTCAATTATTTATTTTATTATATTATATTGATATTGATGATTATTTGTTAAATACTTACGCTATAGTACTACTACACAGACATATATGTATATATATATATACTATATAAATATTTGTTGTTGTTATTACGTTTGTATTTTGCTTTCTTCAATATATATAAATTTGCTGTTATGAATGTATGAATTTACTTTTACAATTACAAATGTTATGCAATTTTCGTTTAAGAATACTCAGTCGTAATTTGTATCTTTTTATTATTTTTCATTATCAATTGTTAGGTTCTTTCCCTTTGGCAGTGTTGATATTCCTTTTGTTTTTCTTTCCAAAATATTTTTGGTGTATAATGTGATGTCGTGCTGGATTTATGTATTTGTATTTGGGTTACATTAGTCGAAAATTATTTCCCTTAATCGTGTAAGAGACGCTGATTGATCGATCGTTTGTGTGTCAACACTTTCTAAATATTAAAAAATGCGTTTTTTTGTTTGGTTTTGAAGAAGGCACCGAACTTAAAAACATAAAAAGCCAAAAGAAAAAATAATAAATATTATATTTTGTTTATATGTATTTTATTTGTGTTTTATGGTATAATAAAAATGTTTAACTAACTGAAAAGAAAAACTATATTACAAATTAAAAAACCTAGATTCTTTTTTTTAGAATCTTTTGACTAATTTTTGTCAGGCAAACTAGCAGTGAAAAAGCGCTTTAAACATATATTTTCTTTCTCTTTTACAGGTTTGCCGGGAAAAATAAGATGAAACCAGCAAAGCCGAACTTAAGTAAGTAATTTCCAATCTTTTTATGTTTGCTTATAATTCATTTCTGTCAATGTCTTTAAATTTATTTGCATTGTATTGCCTGGATTTAGGATATTTACATTAAGATTTACTTTAAACGTTGGAAATATAAATTGATTAAAACTAGAAAATTTAATTACATTATACATACATTTACTAAAAAAAATTATTATACAATTTCTCTACATAAGAGATCAGTTTTTTCCCGTTCTACTAGAAATTTACTTCGTACTTTCTGGGAGTTTTTTGTGAGCAGGGAGAAAAAAACCTTCAAAATTCGTAAGAAAATGGAACACTTATATTATCCATTTTGTAACAGAGGGATATTTTGAATTCGATTGATTCCAAAAGTTAATAGAGAGGCTTACAAACTGAAACAGTTCAAAGTTAGTTAAATTTCGCACTTATTTCAAAGAAGAACTAAAAAAAACAAAAACGGAAATTTTCTTTACGAATAGGTTTTTTTTTCTTGTTACTCAAGAATTGTGTGCTCCTATTTCTAATTAGTATATTTTGATGGATCTTCATAGAATTCTTGGAAATGAATTTCGAAAGAAGATAGAAATGTTGAATGGATTGGAAAAACGTTTTAATTAATATTGACATAGAGCTCAAAATAGTTTAATCATTCCCAATTAAATTTTAATTTAAATTTAGCTAATTTTAAAGTTGACTTTAATTGTGTCACTTAACTGCGAATTCCTTTAAAATAAATAATTTTCTAATATCATTCCAAGTTATAACTCAGTTCCGCAAAGAGAAATGGGAATTTCATGTTTCAAAATGTTGTATTTTGGTTTAGATCATTTTTTAATTTAAAAGGACGTTCAGCTAAATGCTTTCCATTCATTGGTAACCAATCTAAACTAAACTGTTAATTTAATTAACATTTCCTATGTTCTAGAAAGTAGCCATATTATCATTTCAATTAGAGAATATCAAATCAAATTATTATCATAGTTCTGTTGTGAACAGAGTAAACTACGCAAGTCCATTTCTATAAATATTTGCTCCTGAAATTTCAATTTAAAGTGAAAAACAAAAAAATTATCTAAAATGGACTTATCTCGTATACCGACAATAAGTGGTCATTTTAATGCTTCTGAATTTATTCTATCGCTTTGAAAAGGCTTAAGGAATTTATAGCTTTGTTTTTTAAATCTATTTTTTAATTTCCCATTTTCACTTTCTCCCAGATATTTATTTGAAATTTTAATTTTTAGTTTAAATTTTTAGTTCAAATTTGCACAAACTAACTACCCCAAACAAAGGCAAATAGAAAATTAAATTTATTTTATCAGGAAAAAAAATCGACTTTCTTGTACAAATGTGTAATTTTTCGTTCTCTCAATTTATTTATAAAACAAATAAATGATTAAAGTTCATTTTTTTGTAAATTTATATAAAATATATATGAAATTTATATGATTATATAATTAATTTATATAATTGTATAAATTTTATATTTTTTCTTTTTTAAGTTTTGTTCTTCAAAATCTTTTCACTTTAATTAGGCTAAACTAGAAAAATACAACATAAAATTATAAAAAAAACAAGTCTTTGTAATGGTTGGATTTTGTTTTGAGGGTATGATAACAGAAAATAAAACAGAAACAATTACTAAAACAAATAAAACTAAATTCAAGAAACAAAAATTTGTTCATTGGGTGGTGGTGGGATGTTATGGTATATGTGTGTGTTTTGTGGTTGTTGTTTTTTGCCTAATTATATATCAAATGAAATAAACTCGCTTCTCATCAAGACTACAATATACTTATAAGTATTGTTTATGTTTTTGTATGTAAATAAACGAAGGAAGCTTCTGTTGAATTGCCTAAAATGCAACTCATTCATCATTATGTACGACAACAAAAAAATTGAAAAAAAAACGTAGTTACGGCGTTTTTGTTTTTTTCTACAAGCTAAAATCTAATTGATTGATTATCTCATATTTAGTTACTATTTATATGCATTTTTGTATGTAAATATAAATTATGTCTTGTATAAATTATATTATTACTATTACTAGGTATTACTATTTTTTATCGGTTATTGTTTATTTGTTTGTTAAATTAAGATTTTCTTCCATATGGCAGTGATATGCCTATTGATTTATGCACACATAAAACTTAGGAGTCTACACAAAAAAATATATATAGTAAATTTAAATATCATCTTACGGGCTTTTTGCTACTATACAAAAAGCGCTTAACCTTGTCACTGTTGCTCGTTTGTCTTTCACTTTGAATTAAGTGTAGGAAGGGGAAGGGATGGGTGGGGTTAAAGGGAAGATTATTTTGACCTTAACTAAGTAGTACAATATTTCATAGATTTACAAATACAAAAATATTTACAAAAAATAAAATAAGAGACTAAAAGGAAATACTTTTTTACAGCACCACTTGGTATTTGAAGAGTCTGTCTGCCCGGGGGAGTTTTCTTCTTGTTGTTGTTGATGGTGGGAGGGGGTTACAGTCTTGGACTTAGCGTGTTATGTTAATACGATTTTGGGGTTTTCTAGGATGTTTTCGTCGCTGTTGCATTTGGATATTGGTTATAGAGAGGACATGTTGATAACTCGAAATAGTTTCGGTGGAAGTGGTGGCATCCTCATCTTCGTCCTCCTCATCACCATCGTCGTCATCCCCATTCCCTTCTTCATTATCTCCCGCATTTTTGTCGGTTGCGTCGTCAGCGACCTTTGGTTCGCCAACTTCATGTTCGTTTCTCAAACGTTGATGTTGTCGACTTAAAGCGTAATCATTTTCAAATATCGTCGGTGAATATGGCAGTTTGTAGGCAGTCATTAGTAAACTTTCGACTTTATTCTTTTCGGAAGCTTTCATTTGTTTAATGTTGACCGTTTTCAAGTAAGCAACCTCGCTCTCTGGCAGCCATTCGTCGGAAATTCTAAAAGAATTAAACAAAAATGCAATCAAACAACTGTTACACAGTGAATATAGCTGGTGACCTACATTTCTCTTGGGGACCATTGGATATAACATTCAGTTTTACCACTGGAATTCTTGCGTTTCATTATGCATTGACCCTGGAAGGTTATCGAATTGCAGCCATTGGTTAATGTGGAGATTTGTCTAAGACGATGCTGTAAACCTTCCATAATTCCGGTATCAAAGAAATCAAACATGCGGGCTATGAAAAATAATAGAAAATTGAGTTGATGTTACTTTCATGGATGAGATGATTTTATTTGAATATTTACCTGAAAATGGTTGACGTCTGTAACGCAACTTCTTTCCATTCTTACGCAATTGCTTGGGCACTGGAGGATCTGAGGTTCGCTTATTTGTACTATCCTTGCTTTCGGTGGCAGTAAAGTGGTTATTAATGTGTTTTTGCAACGCCAACTGTAATTAAAGTGGAATTATATATTAGTATTCCAGTGTGTGGTAAAATAAATTCTCTGAAATTTATGCAACATACCTGAGATCCAAAACGTAAACCACAACCTTCTACGATACATTTAAATTGCTTGGAACCGCCATGTGACAGCACATGTCTTTCCAGCCATCGGCGTGAGCATGATTCCTTGTTATACACTTTGCAGCCCACCCAGAGGCAAGAGAAGGGTCCCGTCTGTGAGTTGACATGATGCTGTTGCATATGATCCAAAAGTTTAGAATTGCTCTCATGTTTCTTATTGCATTTATCCCAGTAGCAGATACCATCATGGCGCTTGTTGCCCTTTCCCATAACGGGGAAACGTATAGTCTTTGGCTGTGACAATATCGGTGATAAAGCACATTTTGGTAGTTCGGGTGAGGTGCCTTCGGCCAATGTTGTGTCTATTGTGGTGGTTAGGAAATTAAATGAAGATTTCTCCGAAGAATCTTCGGATTGTTGGGTTGATGTTTGTGAGGGCGTTGTATTGTTTTGAGTCTCTTCCATACTGCTGGAATCTATATTCATGGGTGTGGCCGGAGGAGTTTGAGTATCTGCCGATGTGGGTGATGGTACCTGTTCGGATGATGCGGAGGATGTCGACGATGCATCCGATGTGGAGGATTTTGAAGAGGAATCCATACTTTCGGTATTACTCAGACTACCGCCAATGCCTGATTCCGGTGTGGGGAGATCACGTTGCTTATCTTCATGGTCGTCATTTGATTTTGAGCCATCCATGGCTTGTTTGCCATCCTCATTTTCGGGCAGTGATACACTGATACTAGCTTCTGATGAATCGGAGGAAATACAGGTCGAAGTGACCATTTCGCTAAGCATATCGCGGGAAGAAGCTCCTCCTTGCGTCTCGCAGGAATTTGACAACGAATTTGAATCGACAGCAGAATTAGAGTTCGAGCAAGGATTTGGTGTGGCAAAGTCGTTATTGCTTGTATTGAGTGGCGAAAGTATGGAACACCCTGGAGATGGAGCCTCTGAGCTGCTGGTGATGGAGGCCGGTGTTGAAGCTTCTAGCGACAAATCAGCCGCAGATGATATGGAATTCGAATTGGAACTAAAGGAAGACGAGGAACATTCATGATTTAAGTTGCTGGGTTGAGACAAACTCGTTTTTTCCAGCGACGACGATGATGCGCACTCCTCTTCTAGTGTTGTTGGTGAAGGTGAATTCATTAGTTCTTCCTTAATGTGAATGTTTGACATGGGAATTTGACCACTGAAACTTGTAGGAGTCTCTTGCTGTACAATATCCTTGTTTTCTGTGTTAAGCGTTGCTGTCGTCAAAGGTGTAATACTAGGGTTAGTAGTACTGCCACATGAGATGATCGTACTATTCATCGGCCCATCATCCATAGGCTCATCTTTAATCTTGCCAAAGCTTTCTAGTGGTAGCAAAGACTTGAATGTGTTGATGGAAGGAGGTGTGGATGTGGAGGAGAAATTTAGAGGAGCATTAAAGTTATGCGAGTTAAAGGTAGCCGCTACAGTTGTTACTGGTGTTGGTATAGGAGCGGCAGGTGTTATACTTATGGCCCCATTCGAATTTTTCACCAAATCGAACAGATCCGAAGCCGAGGACTTTGTCATCGTGTTTTTCGTTTTTCCTACATTGTTGCTACCAGAACTGAAGGTTGAGGTCGTCACACTGGACATGTAACTGTTTGTAGTTTTGCTGTTATATTTAAACGCCTGTGCTGCCATCGATGATGTTGATGTGGAGACTTTTGGTGCTATATTGACCAGATTTTTGACTGTGGATGCCGTCGAATTTGCTGGACTAATAGTTACACTGCCGCAGGTTATACTTTGTGCCGGCTTGGGAGCGATCGGTGTAACATTGGTGGGAGCTATGCTGACTAAAGCCGGCGTGGGAATCTGTGAAGTCTTTGCCAGATTTGTGGCTGTTGCCGCTCTTATGCCAGGAGCGGGTATCGTGGTCAATGCTACCGGTTGTTGCACCGTTGCTGTCATGGTAGGAACCAGCGGAGGCGGTGTCGTCGGTGTGGCTATAATTTTCCCACTTGCTGTCGTTATTTTGCCCGCATTCGTTTTTGTCGTCGTGGTTGAGGCCATGGAAGATTTTACTTGTTGTCCTCCTTGTGCCTTTGGAGATCGTTTTTGGTATGGCTTGGCCATAACCGAAGGTTTTTGTGCTGTGCCGTTTACACCGTTGCTGGAATTGGTGGGAGCCAGGTGTGTGCGTGTTTTGGCGTTTGATATAGTGACTAAGGGCGGCGGTTGCGAACTTAAAGTGGTAAAAGCAACAGGTGTGGCATTCGCCTTAACAATAGCCAACTTGGCAGTGGTATTAGAGGATGATGTAGCAGCCCCAGCTTGCATCGAAAGACTATTATTCGAGATATTGGTTATATTGTTGTTTGTGCCAGTGTTGTTGTTGTTGGAGTTGTGCGAAAGATTAACGGCGTTTGGGGTTAGAGCAACCGAAGACAAAGGTGGTGGTTGGGTGGCAGTGATGAATTGTTGCTGTTGAGCCAAAGCCAATTGGGCCGCCAAATGTTGATGTTGTTGCTGCTGGTGTTGTTGTTGCATGTCCTGTTGGTGGTCACTTGGAGGAGCAAAAATTGAACTTAAAGCTGGCAAGGGAGCTTGTTGTATGGGTTGCAATGCTGGCAGCGCTATAGTCTTCTGTTGTTGTTGGTGCTGCTGCTGTTGCTGAGTGTTGACCGCCAATGCTGCCGCTGCCTGGGCCAACATGGCAGGCAGTGAGGCGGCATTTAACAGGAGACCCGCTGGTGTGGCCATGAACACCGGTTGTTGCTGCATATTGGCGGCAGCTCCTAATCGTTGCAACTGTTGCAGCTGGGCTTGTTGTTGCTGCTGCTGTTGATTGGCTGCAATGGCCGCTGCTATTTGCTGCTGGAATATCTCTTGGAAACTGGTAGCGTTTGCCGCCACAGCGGCTTTCTGTTGCTGCTGCTGCTGTTGTTGTTGCAATTGTTGAAGCTGCTGTTGTTGCTGCTGTTGCTTAATCAATAAATCTTGCAAATCGCTGGCACTAAGAAAATTAAAGGGATTTACATTGGCAGTTGAAGATGTAGTGGCAGTCGTTGTGGTGGCTGTGGTAAATTGCTGTAACTTGAAGACAGTACCATTTAAGAAGTATTGAGCGGCAGCCGCCTGTGCAGCTTGGGCCGAAGTGGCTGATGTAGCCGCCGTCGCTGCCGTTGTTGTTGAAGCTGCAGTAGATGCAACATTTTTCGCAACTGCCGCTGTGGCCATGTTATTCAATTGCATTAAATTGGCACCATTTGCAGCCAACAGTTGGGGAAGTTGGACTAGATTCGGCAACTGGACCGCGGGCAATTGATACAGAGTTGTAGCTGCGGTAGGGGCGGTTCCCGCGGAGTGAGAACTCGTGGGTACGGCCACTTGTCCCGTAGTATTGGCGGCCACCACTGGTGAAGTGGTAGTCAATTTATTTGTGTTCATTCCCGGCTTTGTTTGTGTGCTGTTTTGTTGATTCGTCTGTCCTGGCGGCAGACGTATAGCTGTGAGAAGTACCGCGGGTTGCTGGGAGGAGGAGGAAGAAGCGGTGGCCTGGGCAACGGCTGTTGCTTGTGCGTTAGCTACAGATGATTGTTTGGAGCTCTCTTGTTTGTTGCTTATCAGTTGCTGTTGTTGTTGCTGCTGCTGTTGCTTCATTTCGGGAGTTCTTGGTGCAATGGCAACATGCTTTTTGGCTGGTGATTTACCCGTTCCTGTTGACAAGCTCGCATAAGTGTGATTGGTTGAAGGGGTTTTCCTTAGATTTGGAGCCACTTGGGCAATTTTCGTAGGCTTTGGACGTTCAATTTTCTTCAGCGCTGGCATTGGCATAGGTGCCACCGACATATTCTGTCCCTTGCTGGCCGTTATCGTCACCCCTGAAGTATTGAAACTCGTCGTGGGAACGGCCGGCGCCATCACCGACGGCATTGGAGCAGACGGCGGGGCAGACGATGTTGTGGCTAGTGAGGTGGCTGCATTTGCTGCAGGTGTTTGCGTTGCTCCCACCCCATTACTGCCGCCTCCATTTGCAACATTATTGGTCGCTTTGCTATTCTCTTTTAGTTGGGCTAATATATTGAAATATTTGTTGAGGGAAGCCGTTGTGGCCGGAGCACTCATGGTTAATGCATTTGTGGTCATTGTGCTGTTGTTGTGGTTGGCACTTGTTGCCGTTGTTGTTGTCATCATAACATTCGAATTGGACATCGAGTGAATAGTGGGCGCTGCCTTGTTATTTGCAGCATGAATTTGTGCCTTCATTTGGGATTTGAAATATCCGGTGATTTTTGTTTGCGACTCCTCCAAAGCAGCGGCTTTCAGTCTTTTAGCTCCGGCAGCGGTAACCACATGACCATGGTTGTCTTGCTGCGTTGTGTTAACATTGGAACGCGGTTTCTTGGCCGTGGTGGCCGCATCCGAGGCCCCACCATTTGCGTATGGAGCAATACGTTTCTTGGCCTGATTTGAAGTATTTGTAGTGGTGCCCGCTGAGCTATGAGTTATATGTGTATTTGTACCTGTAGACGAGGTGGATGCCGTTGTTGATGGTGAGTATGCAGGTGCTGATGATGACATGTTTGTTGTTGCTGTGGCTGTGGTACTCCAGGGCCACTGCAGAGTGGGCAAATTTGAACATCGACTTGTGTTGGCAGTGTTGGAACTTTTTGTGATTTGTGTTATGGGCAGTTTAGATTTGTTAGCATTACCATTGCCGCCACCACTACCATTGGTAGGGGTTATTGTGAGGGAGGCGGGCAGGTTACTTGTTCGTATAGCAGCATTCAGTGAGGACACCACCGAAGATGACGACGTCAACGATGAGGTGGCGGAGGAGGATGTTGTCACCGCCGCATTTTGTGGATTTGAGGTATTGCTAGCAACGAGTATTGTTGTCTGTGGCGACATTTTGTTGTTTATGTTTTGTGTATTTGAAGATTGCTTCTGTTGTTGTTGTTGCTGTTGCAGTTGCAATTGGTGGTGATCCTCACTCAGTGATTGGGGACTAAATGGTGATCCTGGTTCGGAAGCATCTTCACTTGAACCAGTACTGGAATCTGTGCAACTCGATGTTGCAACACCACTGAAAATACAGAGAACAAACAACGAAACACGAATTAATTTAATATGTCCATTTTGATTAATAATGTTACTTAAATCTACAAAAATCTAATAAAATTGATTATTATGTTTACGAAAATAGGAGAATGACAACAATAAAATGGTTACCGGTTATGTGATAAAACAGAATAGGGTAATCATTGTTCAATAGACACGGAGCTGTTACATAAAATGCAACCTTACGATCTCAGTCGAATTGGTGCCTAAAAGTATGCTCTCAAAGTCTCACCAAGTTTATTTTCACACGACCAACCAACTAACAAAATTACGCAAATATTTTAGTCATGAGACTACACTCACTTGTGCAGGGACAAGTTTCTTTTGCATCAAAAATCCCCCCGACGGACACAATAATAAAAGAAAAATGTGCCAAAAATTTGTTATATACTTATACTTTCCAATAAATAGAATATTGGTCCATAATCTTCGATATGGTTTTTCGATTTTATGTAAAATTTTTTGTTTAGACAGGACCAGGCCTTCTGATTGATATCTGTCCCATTTATTTAGAATTCACACAGTATTATTTAGCAAATATTGCGGACATTTTCCTTCTTTACATTTGAATGGTGCATTTTGAGGGTTGAGCATTTGTTTTTGATTTGAGTTGTTCAACAAGTTGTAAAACTAGAAATTCTTCTTGTTAAAAAACTTACTGTTTATGACACCTTTTGAATTGGAAACATGTTTCTATTAATATTTTATTTAAAATTAAAACGATAATGCTTGGTAGAATATAAATTTAAAAGTTTCTTCCAAAAACATACTAACTCGAATTAATATACTTTATGTGAGAATATGCGTTTACGTCTTAATTGTTGAAAATTTGATTTTAAACATGTTTGTGAACGATATTATTTAGGTGGCATATTTCAATAACTACGTTTAGTGTTCACTCTTTTACCAAAATACATTGCGCTTTTACCTAAATATCCTGCGCTAAGCTGCAGCCAGCTAAGGTGGTCCCATTGTCAATTGTCTCATACGAGTATTTGTAACATTTTTGGTTGGAATTTATAACAAAAGTTGTGCTACACAATAGGCTTAAAGTTTCTTTCTTTAGCATAAATTATTTGTTGAGTTATAACTAGAGCGGGGAAGAACAATTGAAACAAAATATTTTGTACAAAAATATTTGCTGTCTTCATACTGTAAAGTCATAAAGCAGACTACTTTCTAAAATAAGAACCTAGAGGATCGAGGAGTCATATGTATTTTCGATCAGAGATTTTATATGATTTGACATTACTTCCACAATAGTGTGCATATGTATGTGTATAACAAGTAGAAAGTTTGAGTCGGGTAAACCGACTAAGTTATACTCTCACTTTGTGAGTAATGTAATATGGAATATTACACGAATTAATGTGTCAATCTGCGTGGAAGGTACCGGAAGGGGTTTATCAAATACATTTATTTTTCGCTGAACAGTAGATAATTTAAATACATTTTTCTGTGCCGTTTTACTTATATAATCGTTTATGTGCACTAATATATTAACGTTATGAGCTATTATACAATTTTGATATAATTTCAACATTTTGTGTGGGAGGTACAAAAAGGGGCGTGGTGTTAAAGCCCACTTTTCACTGGACTGTAGGCACTATAAAAGCATTACCCTGTGCAAAATTTAAAGTATTTTTATGCACTGATATTAATGTTTTAAACTGTGCGGGGCCACTTCTTCTCAAGTTGATAGAGAAAAATAATCTATTACTATGTGTGGAATTACAGAGGATTCGGATAAGTAGTATAGAAGTTATTAGAGAATCAATATTTCACAAAATGTTAGCCCTTTGCGAGGGAGTTTAAAGGAGTGGAGCAATATGGCCCATCTTCGAACTTAGCCGGAGATAAAAAATATTACCACATACCATATTTGAAGTCAGTCGGTTACTCCCTTCAAGAGTTATCGTGCGCACCAGCTAGCAGACAGACGGACGGACATTGCTCAAATTACTTAAAATGACCCAAAACGGATTTCCGCCGAACATACTTAGGGTCTTAGGACACTCCTTCGATGTGTTACACTTTTGGCCCGTAGCAAATGATATATACCCTCGTCACACTAAGGTGAGGGTATAACAAGTAAGAAAGTTTCAGTCGGGTAAACCGACTAAGATATACCCTCACTTTGTGAGTAATGTAATATGGAATATTAAACGAATTATTCTGTCAATTTGTATGGGAGGTACCAGAATGTTTTTAACAAATACACCTATTTTTCTCTGAATAGTAGATTCTTTAAATACATTGTACTGCGCCGAATTATAAGCGTTTTTTGCACTGGTATATTAACGTTATGAGATATTAAATTTGGTATGATTTGGCCATTTTGTGTGGGAGGTACAAAAAGGGGCGTGGTGATAACGGCCATTTTTTACAGGGCTATAGGGACTTCAAAAGCGTTACACTGTGCAAAATGTTGTTGCATTTTCGTGCATTGGTACTCATGCTGCGAGCTCTTAACTTTTTGTGCAAAATGGTACCTTTGTGTGGGAGGTACAAAAAGGGGCGTGGCAATAGGGCCCATTTTTCACAGTGCAAAAGACACTATAAAAGCATTACACTGTAAAAAATTTCAAGTGCTTTTATACACTGGTATTAATGTTATAAGCTGTTATATTTTGGTGCAAAATGGTACCTTTGTGTAAGAGGTACCAAAAGGGGCGTGAATATGACACCCATTTTTCACTGGACTGTAGGCACTACGAAAGCATTACACTGTACAAAATTTCAAGTATTTTTATGCACTGGTATTAATGTTATAAGCTGTTAACTTTTGGTGCAAAATGGTGCATTTGTGTGGAAGGTACCAAAAGGGGCGTAGCAACATGGCCCATTTTTCTCGAGTTGATAGCGACTAATAAACTAATGCTATGTGTGGTATTTCAGAAGATTCGAATAAGTAGTATAGAAGTTATTAAAGAATCAATATTTCACTAAATTTTAACCCTTTGTGTGGGAGGTACCAGAAGGAGTAGACCAATATGGCCCATCTTCGAACTCATCCGGAGATAGATCAAAATATTACCACATACCAAATTTGAAGTCAATCGGTTACTCCTTTCGAGAGTTATCGTGCGCACCAGCCAGCAGACACACAGACAGACAGACAGACAGACAGACAGACGGACGGACATTGCTCATTCGACTTAAAATGACCCAAAACGGATTTCCTCCGAACATACTTGGGGTCTTAGGTCACTCCTTCGACGTGTTACACTTTTTTCCGTAGCAAATGATATATACCCTCGTCACACTAAAGTGAGGGTATAAAAAGGGAATGTTATAATATCAGCTTGTCACAATGATTTAGTTATTATAAATTACATCCCGCTACTTAAAAATAATTGCATTAAATATACAGATATGCGATATACAGAAATGCATCTGTATGAAATAGTTTTATCCATTTAATTTCCGTTATTTTTCCTTTTAACGAAGAAAAAATAATATAAAAATGTCCACCAATTTTTTGTGTCTTCATAAACAAATTGGAGGATTAAATGGGTTTTGATAATGCTTTATCAAAACGAGTACAGTGCTTAAGGTGATAAGTTGTAACATTTTCTAAAATTTCAAATATGTACTTTGCTAAAACTGCGATATAAATGCATCAAATCAACAAAGGACTGCTGGCGTATGATTGATGTGCTGGGTTCAAACGCCTATTTATGTATCGCTCATACGCCACGACGAACACAACTTATTTTTCTTAGAGAGGAGAATATTTTGGATAACATAATATTTAATTTCATTTAAAAGGGAAAAATTATACAAATATTTAAACATATTTGTGGTCACAAGGCATAACAGCATATGTCTGTTTTTGCACATTTTAAGGAGAATATTATCAAGATTTGAATCGATAAAATAACCTATTTGTAATGTAGTGACACAGCGAGGTTTGCTAATAAATCTTGCATATACCTAGATAACTAAACGAGTTATCTAGGTATTCGATTTCGAATATGATCAAGAACACTAACAACTCATTTTGAGCATAACTCGAGTTATGCTGATAAGCCTTGTGACCACAATTATATCAATCACATCAAGTACTGAGGGATTAACAAAACTATATTTAAATCATTTTAAATGCATTTATTAATGAGTACAACGAAAACATTTTTTTTTGCGATTAACGTATTTTGTGTTTGTCGTTCGTTCACATTCTATACGAAACGAATTACAACTAGATGGCAAACACGAAACAGCTGTTTGGTCCAATTTCTTTCACAAAAATTGAAAATGATTATTTTGAACGTTTCATAACTTATGAAAGGATTAGTTGCAATTTCGATACGGAATGTCAACAGGAAATAATGTTATTCATTAGCAAGAAGAAAATAACAAAGGTTAATTTTATTCTATATTTATATTATAACGAAGCTTAATAGTTTTAAACAATTTGCCAGAAGATTATTCTATATTTTTCTATACTATTCAAAAGTCCTATGTTGTAACTTCTCTATATTTTCCTTTATGTTTTTGGTTAGTTATTAAGTTAAAATTAAAATTTAGTCATTGGCATTGCTTTAGGGCCAAAATTTATATAAATTTAAAATAAGTACATTTTGTAGTTTAAATAATTTTCTTAATACTAATTAATTTATCTTCGCTTTAATGTGCAATGTACTTATTTTAAATTTTTAATGTCTTTGGTAATCCATGTCAATATCTTTAAAAAATATCATTTAATTACAATAATTTTCTGTGTAATGAAAGATACACGAATCTCCAAAACCATCTAAAATTTACCCGAAGTCATAATCACATTGAAATAACATATTTATCTATTTCTTAATATGAAAATTGCCGACGGCAAAACTTCAAAGCAGAAATCCCGCTAATGACAGGGAGATAAACAATGTGGCAGAATAGCTGCTTGTCGCATTTAGTACAAATACTCAGTGAAAAGGGAAAGCAGTAATATTTTCAGAGCAGAAGCAAATATATTGAATTAACTTTTGGTAATTATAACAAAAAGTATACAAACAAAAACTTTGTTTGCTGTTTGTTTTCTCAATCACATTTCGTTAGTTTGATGGATGGGTGGTACACGTGAAATTCTATGGAATTAATAACTTTTGTTATCAACATAATATTCATCAACCACTACTCTTTGCGCTCACTACTACTCACTGCACACACAAATAACAACGAAAGCGGGAAAATTATTACTCAATAAATTGTTAGTGTTTTTTTGGCTTTCTTTTAACATTTGTTTTAACGAATGCACTTGGTCTCAATAATCATCATCATTACACTCTCTCTCACACACGCATACATCGACATGAACAAAAAACACTTTGTAAAAAAAGCGGTTAAATTTGTTGAGTAGTTTAGCGTTTTCTTTACACCATTTTTGTTTTTTTTATTCAGCTGTTCTAGGCTCTTGGTTGTTTGGTGTCTTCGTTTATTGTTGTTGTAACGTGTTTCGTTTCGTTGTTTGGATGGTTGGTAGTTTCAGGTAATTGACACTAGAAAATTATCAAATTTCTGTTATCCCATCGGAGAAGAAACGTTAGATAGAGTGTGGTATGATTGTGTGTGTATGTATGCAGTGCAACATACATTATTTATATTCTGGTGTATTTTTTGTCTTCATCTTTCAAATGTTGTTCTTTCACACTAATACTCGCACACACATACATATGTAAACGTCTATGTACACACTTCCACTTAAATGTATTACATTTTGTTTTCCTAACGAACGTGTGTTGTTCATCTTCTGCTGTTGTTGTTATTTTTGTTGTATTAGGGGTTTTGTGAGTATTTTTAGAAACTACGAAAAAAGGGAGAGTGAGAGAGAGAGAACAAAAAGGATTTATGCAGAGCCGTTCGTTATTGTGTTGTATTTGAGAGATTCATAGAGCGAGAGTATTGCAGCAGAAACCGAAACAAAAACAGGAGAGTGTGTAAATGTTTTTTTTTCACTTATTTTAACAGGAAGACTCGTTTTATTTTATAACAGGATTTAATATCCTTAGTATAGATTTTTTTCGGGACTTTTTCTAAAACTTTTTCACAGTTTCATTGAGTGAGGGAGGGGAGTTTGTGACATTCATACAATCACTTCCTTAACTTTTAAAGTATCACTTATTTGTGGTATTTTCTTGAAAAATGCTCAGACATCATGTAGCATATATTCCAAAGAGAGCATTTAATTTAGTTTTTCACAACTTTTACTCACTTTATTGATTTTAAATTGAAGATATTTTTGCTATAGCCGGAGTAGACGCTTTGTTTTATTTATTTTTATAAATTCACACATTACAAAGTTTTCATAAATGTTTTTGGTTCAACTATTTGATTTGATTTTTTTATTAATTTATTGTGGTTTGTCACTTGATTTTGATCACACATACACTATGATTTATTCCATTTTGGTGGCAGACAGTTCCAAAAATCCAAGTAGTGAAGACAAAACATATAATCCAACATATACACGAACACATGTACTAAATGTGCGCTGCGCTGTGCTGCTTAAATAATACCGTCCGTTGTGTATACAAAAAAATAAAACCAAGAACGAAGTAGAATTCTCAAATGCCGTAAACTTTCATTTTTCCGCATCCAGCGTCCGTACACAATAAGGGAAAATTTTCGACTGTTTGTACGTTGTGTTTTTGGGCTCTTCATTAATAGCACCGCCGCACCACAACAACATATAAATGCAACCAACAGAGCCAGTCAACAGCCGACAACATTTAGCAGCAGAAGAACACACAAGGAAGGCAGGCAACAACAAAAAATCCCTGCTTTCTACGGCAGACGAGTGACCGGGAGAGGAGAGTTGAGACGAAAGAGAGCAAGCACCACCACAATACACTATAATATGTACTCACAAACTCCAGAACTCTTAAAAGAACAGAAACGAGCTGAACAAAATTACAAAAACAACAGTAAAACAACTACTAAAAACAAAATACAACAAGAAAAGTGCGTGAGTTTAGAAAGCAACAAACACAACAATGAACGCAATGTGCGCCAGCCACACATTATCACAACAATAAGAATAACAACGGGATTCGGGAAAACCAAACGGGATGATAATGATTTCCCCGTATTTCATGGCATTTACTGTATATATGTGTGTAAGTGAGTGTGTGCATGTATTTATATATATATATATATATATGTCTATTTTACCTATGAGTGAGCGAGCAGTGAGCGCGCTAATGCCCGAAGTGTTTACAAATGATGGCTGGTGCTAATGCCTCCTCTTTCATTTCCAAATGCACCATGCCTTACCATACACACATGCACATGCACATGTACACACATTCTTCTCTACTAAAAACATCGATATGCACATGCATAAAAATATACACTCGTCGTTTAGTTGAACTATAAAACAACATTCATAATGTTTGAAATAAATGAACCCACATGTAATGGAAACAAAACTATCAACTTCCATAGGAGGGGGGCAACAGTGAAAGAAACGAAACCAACATCAACGCCGAACGTACTCGGTGCTCTGTTAAAAAAAGAATTTTTATGTTTATAACATAATGTTTCCTTATCAAGTTGGTTTTTTTTATAACCAAGTTGCCGCTGTTATATGTGTGAGTGTGTTGCAGGCTGAGTTTGCGGTAGTATTAGTAGTAGTGACAAAGCTGCCACTTGGTCTTCAATGTTTCTTTGCCTTCATCCCTCAAATGTTTGTTATAATAGTGAATTAGATAGGTAGGTACATACGTATGTATGTACATATGTAGGTTTGTGTGTGGATGTTCTTGTTTCTTTTTTCATTCTGGTTTTGTACACAATTTTGCTGCTGCTCTTCCATTCAAACTCAAATGTTTTTTTTTTGTTTGGCGACGATGGGTTTCGTCACATCAGAAAAAAATTTCCCCGTATTTTGTCCACTTTACCAATTGTATTTACATTTATGGATTAGTTTTTTTTTCCTGAGTGGATTTTCTCCCCAGCACATTGTCGCTAACACTGTTGTTGTTGTCTTCAAGAATCCCCAATCAGTCACGTAGTCAAGAACAATAACAGCAACAATATCAATGAAATTATACTTAAAGTCAGAAATAAAACTCGGCAAAACATAAAAAACCAACATAAATAAATGTTTAGCATGTTACCAAGAAAAAAAGTATGAATGCACTTTATAATTTCCTTTAATTAATGAGGCTCGTATTCTGTTAATGCACAAGATGAATACTCATTACATTTTTATTGACATCGTTTGTTTCTTTATGGTTTTTACCTTTTCCTTACAAAAACAGAAACTACAAATCACATATTCGCACTACGGTAACATATCTTCGTCATCATCAAATTGCTCACACAGGCACAACAACACGAACATAACACATTTCCTGTTCTCCGCGTTTTCGCTTCCCTCCCCCACCATATTCTTATGAATCTTGCATGTAACAGTAAAAATAAATTTAACAAATGTGTATTTATTTACTTGTGATTTTTTGCTGTTCTTCTAAACTTTCTTAAAAGAATCTCTCAACGTTTACTCACAACACAACAAACACTTATTCACTCACACTACACATAAATCCAATCTTTCTTATGCGTGTCCTCTCACCCGCTCCCATCCTCTGTATACAGCAATACATATTTACATACATACGTAAACTCCTGCTACGTTTAATCATTCATTGTCTTTCGTTTACATTGTTCTCCCGGTGCTGTTGTTGTTATTTTGTTTCACATTAAGCTCATTTATAATTCCTGCCATTTGCCGGAGTATAATTTTTCAATACTATGCAACAACAACAACGGTAACAACAAAACACTTTAACGTGCCCGGAATATTTTATAAGTAATTTTTTTTATTGTTTTCCGTAATTAGTAAACATAGCACAACAACAGTAACAAATATTAACTAAGCCTACCTATCCTCCACCTTCTCCTAGTCTTTTTTTGCTCTCTATATCATTGCACAGGTGAGTTTGCACGGACATAGCTTTTGGTGTTGTTGTGGTTTTTTGTTTGAATATCATGATGATGTCTCGCTGTCGCTGTCGTTGTCGTCTTCCATTTCATAAACAACAAAAGCCATAAAATAAAACACTAAATTTATACCTATTGACAATTTTTAACACAACGATGTAAAGGGAGAACGTGAAAAAATACCGTCGTAAATAATACCCTGGTGGATAATTAGAAGTCAAAAAACAATCTGATAATTTCATGAGCTATTAACGGGATTTAATCGAATTTTTCATTAATGTAAGCCTGGTAAACGGTGTGACCTAGACTCGCAAGTAATTACAATGAGCAGGAATATAGTCATGCACATTGTATACGTATCATAACGTTTTCTGTATATTTTCCAAATGATAACAATTTGTTGTATATTTTTAAGTTTCACATTTATAATTATCCCCTCACCTTAGAGAGGAGGGTATATATCATTTGCTACGAGCCAAAAGTGTAACACATCGAAGGAGTGACCTAAGAACCTAAGTATGTTCGGCTGATATCCGTTGTGGGTCATTCTAAGGCGAATGAGCAATGTCCGTCCGTCCGTCTGTCTGTATGTCTGCTGGCTGGTGCGCACGATAACTCTCGAAAGGAGTAACCGATTGACTTCAAATTTGGTATGTGGTAATATTTTCTTCTATCTCCGGCTAAGTTCGAAGATGGACCACATTGGTGCACTCCTTCTAGTACCTCCCCCACAAAGGGTTAACATTTAGTGAAATATTGATTATTTAATAACTTCTATACTACTTATTTGAATCCTCTGAAATTCTACACATAGTATTCGTTTATTAGTCACTATTACCTCGAGAAAAATGGGCATTATTGCCACGCTCCTTTTGGTACCTCCCACACAAATGGACCATTTTTATAACTTATAACTTTAATACCAGTACAGAGAAAAATGGGCGTTATTGGCACGCCCTTTTTGGTACCTCCCACACAAATGGACCTTTTTGTACGAAAAGTTAACAGCTTTTAACTTTAATACCAGTGTCCATAAATATTTGAAATTTTGAACAGTGTAATATTTTTATAGTACCTAGAGTTCAGACAAAAGTGACCGGTATTCCGACGCCCCTTGACACAATTGGACCATTTTGTACCAAAAGTAAACAGCTTTTAACATAAATACCAGTACACACTTTATAGTTATTAAATGCAATTTAAAGTGATAATAATTTAATTAAAACAAAAAAATAAACAAATTTACTAATATTTTTTGGACTCAAGGTGAGAGGATTTATAACTAGGTTTACCCGACTGAACTTTCTTACTTGTTAATATGTTAAGCATTCTGCACAGATTTTTGTGGAACACTTTTAGGCTCTTTAGTAACCTCAAATTCTGTTAACATTTATTAAAATGGAAACATCTGTTGCTAAAGATGTGACGAATTATATACTTACATTATAATTGGATACACTTAATTGTGTGGTACCTTTTTCGGGTCTTCAGAACACTCAAGTGATAAAAAACTGTACTGAATACTGTAACCCATTTTTTCCATTTTCAATTTATTTTTTATGAAATTTCTCAACTTTGACCTTGATAAGGAGCATTCAATTTCATTCAAGTTTTATATTGTAAAGTCAAGAAGAAATCCAATTTCTGCTTAATGTTCTGAAAAAAAGCTAATGTGATATCTCATACCACTTTCTGCGTAAGCACTGTTTTGTGGGTATTTAAATGGGTTAACTCATTACTGCGTTACTAGCCTGGTTCAAAACTATATTATGGTACATTTTTCGGGCCGAATGCCTCCCACTCTGAAAAACATTGCAATCAAACCAAATTTGGTCATAATTTCCAAATATTATATATATATGTTAATACTATGTATAGAAGTCCCCAAAAACTGTTGGAAGGAAAATGGACGCAATGCCATGATGTGGCTAGTACGGTCGCAAAGCAAAACAAATTGGCCAAAATGATCGTGTGCATTATGTCCGTGCACCCATTTTTGGTACCTCTCCCATAAAGGGATTAAAACTTACCAAAAAAAAAACTGCTCTTAACCCTCTATCCAGCCAATTTTTGATTTAAGAAATAAAATAATGTATGAGTAATTTTGGGTCGTAGAACGAGAATATTGACATACAAAGTTTGTAAGATGTATGGTTTAAGCCATACAGTGTCGTAAAAAATTTAAACGGATATAAATAATTTAAGCTTTACAGTGTCGTAAAAAATGTAAACTAATAGAAATAATTGGGTTAAAGTGTACCCCGCCTGTAGGCGGGCTTGCGGGATAGAGGGTTAACTTTCATGAGATCCGGCCTATCTTAAGTACAAATTGACAATTGATAATTCAATGCCTCACAACTTCTCCAATGATCTCCAAATTCTAATTTTAAAAGACTTTTGAACTACCGAACTACCCACCCTTTTTATTGTATAATTTCTCTGAATATACTATGCTGATATGCTTCAATTGGTTTGCTATACTGAAACGATTTTCCTTTTTTTTATTTCACTAGGGAACAGAGGTCTTCTACAAGAGAATTTCAACTTAACCTATCCGCAGTCGATTTGGTTATATGAGATAACACACTTCTTAGCCAAAAGGTAGTTTCTTCGAATTTGCTCTAGTTCTCGCGATAAATCACGATTTGAAAAAATTGAGAGGTTGAGACACATACGAGTACGTATTACAGTATTATGCTATTAGCATAACTCGAAAACCATTTATCCGAATTAGTTGAGGAAAGTTTTAAAAAATACAAAATTAAGTAGCATTCAACTACAAGATAGTATTAAAAATTCAGTTTTTTAGAAAATTTTAATCATTTTTAAATAAAAGCATCGAAAAATGCTCAATTATTAAAGTTTTTATTATTTTATCGTAGAGACTGTTTGATCGTGAGTGAGTAAAATAAAAACATTCCGAAGGAAATCAACTTAAAAAGTTGCAGCGAATTTATCAAATCTGATCAAAGAATTCACAGAAAATCCCATAATCCTATAAAAATCCTTCTGTTTTCTTTCTAATGTAGCTATTACTTTTGAAATCGTGCATCAATTTCATTCGATCAGATTTTACGATCAAATAATAAAATTTTAATACTTGAAGATAGGATTTAGGATTTGTAGCATCTTAAATAATGGTTTTAGAAGAGCTTGAAGGCTACTTATTTCTTTTAAACTTTACTAAATTAATTCGGATAAATGGTTCAGGAGTTATGCGATAATAGGGATGTTTTCTTCACAAGCTAGCGATTTTAGTTTAGCGCTTTGCAACAAAAACTAATGACTTCCACTAACTTGCGCATAAGCAGTAAGTGGCGGATTTCCACTATCTGGTAGCAATGGTGTCATGAGTTGGGAAGAAAGAACAGTGCGAAACAGACAAAAAATTCGTGAAATATATTTATAAAACATAAATTTACTATTCTATGTTCAATTCTTTGCGCCCTTTTTGCAAATATTAAAATAATTTTCCATTTTTGTTCTTCTTCTTCCCATTAATTCACAATCATTGACAAAAATCTCTCCAAAAATGAGATGTCATACTGCGAAATATAGGATGCCCAATATGGCAACACCATACCCGATTAAGACAGAAACATAAGCACCAAATTTTATCGGGAACTAATATTGCTTAGAAGTGCTTAGTTCCCCATATAAATTTAGCACCTATGGTGTAACGAAAACAATAATTTGCAAATCCCTATTTATCGTAAGAACTAAAGCTAATTCAAGGAAACTATCTTTTACATCCAAATCGGCTGCGAAACCCAGTGCCGCAAAAAATGGTAACCAGTGTTATGGAAAACATTTTTCCATAATTTTTTTGGAGTTCAGAAGGTAAATATGTATTGTCAGCATCTTTAGAGCAAAATATTCGTAAATAAGTGCTATTGATTTTGGCAATTTATGTGCAGCCTATGATTGCGGCTACTATTTTGGCCACTCTTCAGGTTAGGACACTCTAATGTACACATGCGTTTATCTAAAAGTAAAACAAATCCACGCCCACTTTTTCCCATGCAACTATTCTCAATAGTCCGTCGTTTTTGTGACAAGGAGAAAAATATAGTAAGAAATAAAATTGAAATCGAAACCAACAGAAAGTCAGTCAAACGTAAACAAAAGAAAAACAATGGATACCGCGCGCCAAGAGCAGCTAGAGAAGAGGGGGCGACACATCAATTGAAACAATGGCTAATGACGGTCGAACAATATTAAAGACCATAGCACATATCACGATACCATAAGGGGAGAGTATTCAGTCAGTAACACACGCACTACAGTGCGTGTACATATTAATTCACATACACACGAACTCATTCGAACACCACCGCCGTCATATGAAATATCTACTCTGGCTCTCCGTAAGTCTCTTCTATTGTTGTCACGATGAGATGAGAAATGTGAATTATAACAATTAACACCGTAAAAACAATGACATTGAAAATATAAACCAAACTAAATTAAATAAAGAACAAAACAAAAGAGAAATACTAAATGGATAGCGATGTTATTGATGATGATAGTGGCCCAAGCAAATACTAATAACAACGAAAATGGCGAGGAGCGGCAGTCGAGAGGTGGCTCGTAGAAGATTTTAGGATATTTTCCTCAGTAAATTTGTGGCACAACAAACATTAGAGCGGCACAACGGGTGGTGGGGTGGTTACAACAAAAATTAATCAATTCTCGGCAAGAAGTCATAGAAGTGGAACGTCCAACTGGAACGTTTGGGAACTAAGATAATATAAAAAAGGATAGTCTTTATTTTCTATTACACACACAAAACAACAACAGTAATAACAATAACAATACAACAAACCTGAATATCGTCATCGACTTCTAAATAGAAAAAGAAACCTCATGGTTTGTTATATATTTTTTTGATAGTTTGCTTTTTCTATGGACCAACTCACTCAAGCAGCGAGCAGCGTCCGCATGCCCCATTGTGTGGATGCACAACAAAGTGTAGCACATTAAATGATTCCCCAAAGTTTGGAGACGTGAAAGAATGAAATTCTCGGGTGGTGGCAGGACGGGTGAAAATGTCTCAAGTCTATACGTGACTGTAGCATCATTTGTTTCTGGTTGTTGTTCTTGTTGTTGTCATAGTATGGATGCTGGAGATAATACGGCCGACCAATATGGCTGTTTCCACTGTGCTGCTGCTGGCGGTGGAGTTGTTGGTCTTGTTGTTGGCACTGTTTGCTTATCTTATTTAATTGCTTGAGGCAACACTTAATAATACTGTTGTAAATTTCTAGAGTACGAGTGTAACTGTATGTGAAGTCACATTCATCCTTGCTCCTCATATACATATTAAGGCCTCTTACACCATCACCACCGCCCACTAATCTCCTCCCCCAGAGCGCGACACCATAACTTTAAATTATAATGGAATAAACGTAATTCACAGTGTTCGAAAACATTTAGAATTTGTTTAAAAAACAAATGATTAACAGCAGTGGAATAAACGCGAAAACTGTTTATAGAAAATACTGTACAAATCACAACGTTTCTCTAATTTTTTTTTGATCTCTTTCAGACTATAAGATTTGTCGAGGTCATCAAAATAGGTATTTGTTTTTGAGATGATTTCATTGTAGGAGTCAAATCTCTTTCCGCAGAGCCATTTCTACACTGAAAACAAATTTGTCATAAAATTAAAGAAATGATCCAAAGACGTCCTTAGTCTTCAAAATAAGTACATTTTGTACTTAAAATTAAGAAAATTTACCTAAAATTAAGTAAATTACTTAATATTATTGAAATTATCTATATTTTAAGTACAGAATGTACATATTTTAAAAACTAATGACGTCTTTGGATCATTTCTTTAATTTTATGACAATTTTTTTTTCAGTGTATAGGTTTGGAAACAAGAAATAGTCACTCGCTGCTAAATCCGGAGAAAAGGCCTGATGAGGGTGCAATTCTTAAGCTAATTCACGGATTGCCATGGAAATTGCACATGTGTGCACCCTTGTATTGTGCTAGAGGAAACAAACCTATTTATGGCCAAATGCGGTCGTTTGTTTCCAAATCCTCATTAAATCGCCCCAATAAATTTACATAATATTGGCCATTGATTGTTTTACCCTTTGGAATGTAGTCAATGTGGATTATACCGCGTGCATCCCAAAAAACGTTCGCCATGACTTTATGGGCTGACGAACCCAACTTTCTTTGGCAACCTCCCAATTCATTCTCTCATCGCCCAAGATAATTTCACGGAATTTATTGAACATTTCTGTCCTGACCACCTCTTTTGAGCGACCTGAACCTTTAGCGTAATTTAGGAATCCATAAAACAACTTTTTAATCATGGAAATTGATGGTGCACAGTCCCTATAGCATTTATCAAGCCATTCTTCTTTCCGCGATTTTTTTTATACGTAAAAAAAGTAATTCAATTAATAACCACAGTAGAACACATTTTAAGCAAATTCCTATGGCAAGTTACTTTAAAAGCTTTATTATCTCATTAAAGCACTTGAATCTTCCTGAACTCGAAATTTTGTAATAAATTACAATAAAACTAAAAGTCGTTATTAGCTTACTAAAAATCTATTTCAAATTTATCCTGAGAGATGCATTTGACAGTTCAATGAATGTGATGTTCCAAGTTTCTACTGGTGGCGAAATTTAAATTTTTAAATTTTTGGGAACACTGAAGTGAAAAAATGCAATTGACTAATTGGTTATTGTTAAATAAAAAAATGAACCAACTTAAAAAAATCTCGACAGCGTTACCTCGTAAATTATGTAAAGAAATAGTGTTAAAAATTTCAAAAGGTTCGGGTCAGTAGTTTTTGAGTTAAGAAAGGCACCGATTCACCTCAAATGTTCACACAATATTCTTGAAAGGTTATCTATTCGGAAAAAAATTAAAAATGCAAAAAACAGTTTATAAACGTTACTCTCCCCCTTAAGTGTACCACAAAAATGCTGGATAGCTTGGTAAATATTGTAATGATAACCGTGAGAATACATTGGTTTTCTACAAACAAATCTCAAAATATTTCCATTTGCGACTTATGTAGTATTTCTCTCTCAAGAATCGGGCGCGTTATGAACTTTTCTCAATATAGGCCGTTAGTATGTTCCCATCTCACCGTGAGAGGAGAGCAATTTTCATACTGTGACAACGATAAAATTAAAATGACAATTATTTTGAAAAAGTTGCAACCTCACGCTATTGTAAAATACGCGAGAGTCTAGATTTACTTCCTTAAATATAACGAAAAATCTCTAATTTATTCAAACAGAAAATGTTGTATTAATTAAAGATTATTCTCACATAATTTTTATCTTAAACAATAATTTTCTCTCCATATTTGTACCTTTAATAAATCACGTATAGGTTTTTATACCCTTTTTGCATATAATAAGTATAAAATGTAATACAATTATTTATACGATATCCCTAAGAACCCACTTGCTGAAATATCTTCATGATAAAATCACAGTTATTATTAAGTGTGTATTATAAAACTGTGATTTGGATTAATAAACATGTGTGAAAAAAATGAATGAGCATCAAATATTCTTGTGAACATATCACAATGAAATGAGAACATAATAACGGCCTTATGGTGTCAAAACACTGTGCTCAAATTGGAGTGTAACTGAACACGTATTGGCATTGGAAGCAAAACAGCCAACAGCATTTTAACACACAAATATCAGCAACTTAAACATTTACTTAAACTGTTAAAATATTAACATTCCGCCAGCATCAACACAATCATCATCCCTGTTGGCCCGACTGGCCGACTCGTGTATACTTACTCGTATAGGCACACATACCCCGAGATCCTTTGGATATTTTAATAGGTTTTTCACAACTTGGTTGTTTGTTTATTAACAACAAGAACAATAGCGACAACAATAACCAAAACACATCACCGTGAAATAAGGACTGCGGGCGGGCGGACATTATGCCCGACAGACAGTAGTTAAATTTCTAAGAATTTGAAATTGTGAAAAACGGAATCTTTGTCTTTGTAAGAACAAAAGAAAAAAATCAAAATTAATCACATGATTAACACACAACAAGCGTTGTGATGTTTTCCTGGACATTAATAAATTAGGCATGTCAAAGGAGTACACGTATGTCTCTAAAGACTTGGAAGTCTTTAAACAAGAACATACGCTTTGTCGAGGTATGTAAATTAAAGGAGGACATGATTTTTTCAATGTGAACAACATTCAGCAATGCCTTCGTCTGTGTCTATATGTATTGACTGCTATTATCACAATCATCATTAATTTCATAATTAACGGCACCGGATGACTCCACACTTATACATTTACGTTGTGATCTTGAAGTCATTGCCTTTTTTCCATATACGAAATGTTTAAAATTCGAAAGAAGTTAACTGCCATAAGAGGAGAGAAAAGAAATTATGTTGTGAAGAGTTTATACACTGAAAAAGCATAGTTTTTAATATTGATGTATGCTTAGTCGACTTAGCAGGTTTTCAAGAAAATTGCATTTTTAAATTCTAACCATGTGGAATATGTTCAGTCAAAATTTTTATATATTAGAAGTCCTTCGATTTGCATTACAATGAAATTACCCAAAGTTAGCCGACCTAACAAGGACAAACACAACACATTTGTGTTTCCAACATAATCTTCGTTAGGCTCGATACACTTTATCCAGCGATTTTCAATAGTAAGAACTGTCTAGCTCCTGAAAATAACCATTAACCGTAAATCTTTTTCCGCCGAGCCATTTTTTCAAGTTTGGAAACGAAAACAAATTGAAGGAGCTAAATCTGGCGAATATGTTGCGTGCTGAAGCAATTCGAACTTTAGTTCATTGATTTTGGCCATCGCAATAGTGGATGTGTGAACTGGTGCATTGTCTTGATTGTGAGCAAACGCGGCACCCATCTTGGGCACAGCTTTCTCATCATCCAATTTGCGATGTATAGCACTTTTTGAAATGCCTATGACTTCATCTAGCTCACGAACCTTCAACCGAAGGTCATTAAATACCTTTTCGTGGATTTTTTAACCATTTCTGGCGTGGGCACCTCAATTTGGTCGACCACTGCTGTGTTTGTCTTGGCTACGGCCACGTTTAAACTCTGCCATCCAATATTTTATAGTTGTCAACGTAGGAGCAAAGTAGAATCTAGCTCGGTTTTAATAGTGGTTGGACTGAGACCTTTCAAATGAAAGTATTGTATTACATATCGGTGACCAACTGTTTCCATGTTTATAAATTCACTGAGAGCGTATACTTTTGAGGGCTCAAAAAAAAATAATAAACAACGTGGCTCTTTGAAACTTATAACACATGTTTTAAAAGGTTGCCAATTCGCAAGACGGATAAACAATATTAATAAGCGCTCGCTGGCTCGGGCGTTCTCGAAGTTGCGACTGCTCTTGATAGAGCGAAAATAAACTAATTTTTTAATTTGTACAAGACGCCTCGAAAGAGCCTACAAATAAAGATCCGTCACTAGATCCCTTCGTCGCAAGATCGCTTCGTCACAAGATCCCTCCGTCACAAGATCGGGATGTCGAATATTATATTCCAAAGGAAGGAAATGTCGAATAGATCAACAATATTGCAAAAAAAATTGAAAATATTTATATAGTATAGACTCGTGAACCAGTATTTTCAAGCTGTCTTCATGAATAATTAGTTATTTTAGCGCCCTCTTGAATCAAAATCGCTTTAATTTCCCTGAAAAGATTTCTCTTCCCATTTTTCCAAGTGCATATAAAAGAGGAATTTGTATATATTTATAATTTTACTAGTGGCATGAATTCTGCTATCACTATTCGACTGCCACCGCTATCTTCCTTTCGTCCAGACACATCATCATCATCACTATGACCAGCATTGTCATCGTCAACCATTCTGGAATTCAATTCAAAATAAGAGTCGGAGTTTAACAAATGTTGTAAACGAAAACGTTGAACAAAGTTAAATAAGAAAATTCGATACGAGTCGATTCGATTCGAAGTTTTTGTTTCGTTTCTTTTCCTTTGGGTACATTGTATTCTTAAAAATTCTTTGAAATGCATTTTGTACAAAAAAAATGAATTTTGTTGAATGGGCTGACTGCGGACAGACAGACAGACGGACATGTGTTTTTGGTTTTGTTAAAGCCACCACTCTCAGCAGACGGAGGATGGATGAATACCTTGGAAAGGAACACGTCGTTATTCTTCTGATAGCGGGAATTTATGACCAAAGCTATTCAGTCATTCAGTGAGTCATCCATGGGTTAAAAAAAAAAACAAAATACATATTGTTAACACTTTAATTGATTAAATGGAACTCGAAGATTTTTGTAACGACTTTAGCCTAAAATCATGATTACAACTAAACTTTTTAATGGTAATTAATGCTATATAAAATCTTAACTTCATAAAAAACTGGAGAACAAGTTAATGTGTTACATATAGTCGTACTAAATAGTTCACCTCCATTTGCGGCCGCAAACATTATTTGATGATATTGAAATGTGATAGGTCTAACAAAACTGTAAACTTACACCTGCTTACCTACGCGTATTTTATGTTAATTCAATTAAGCAAATGTTTCTTGTTCCACGCACACCCAAAAGAGCAGCAGCAAACTGAACTGCTGTAACTTCTTCTTCTCGCCGCCCAACCCACAGAAACATAATGGTCTTGTTGTGTACATACATAGTTTTTTTTTTAGCTTAATGACTGAAATTTGATCTGTTTGAAGATTAAAACTCAAGATTATCTGGTTACTCTGTTCATTACAAGCAACACTGTTGGAAGAGGGAAATATCAGATCGATAGCCGATACTAACAGTCAGTCAGTGTGTATGTTGTTTTTATATTAATTTAGTTTTCCAAACATTTTCGAGGTGAAAAAGTAAATAAACACAAATTAACACTAAACGTGATTTTGATTTGAAAACAATAATTTCGAATAAGATGATAAATATCTTCGAATTGCGTAGGTGTGCGTTATGACCTAAGATGAGTCGACCACTGAGGTCTTCCTCCATACAAGAGTCGACCACTGACGTCTTTCTCTGTACTAGAGTCGATCACTGAGGTCTTCCTTTATGCTAGAGTCGACCACTGAGTTCTTCCTCTAAACTAGAGTCGACCACTGAGTTCATCCTCTATTCTAGAGTCGACCACTGAGGCCTTCCTCTAGACTAAGGTCTAGACTAAGGTCCACTGAGTTCTTCCTCTATACTAGAGTCGACCACTGAGGTCTACTAGCGTCGATCACTGAGGTCTTCGTCTATACTAGAGTCGACCACTGAGGTCTTCCTCTATAGTAGAGTCGACCACTGATGTCTTTCTCTATACTAGAGTCGACCACTGAGGTCTTCCTTTATACTAGAGTCGACCACCGAGTTCTTCCTCTAAACTAGAGTCGACCACTGAGTTCATCCTCTATTCTAGAGTCGACCACTGAGGCCTTCCTCTATACTAGAGTCGACCTCTGAGTTCTTCGTCTATAATAGAGTCGACCACTGAGGTCTTCGTCTATACTAGAGTCGACCACTGAGGTCTTCGTCTATACTAGAGTCGACCACTGAGGTCTTCCTCTATACCAGAGCCGGCCACTGAGGTCTTCCTCTATACTAGCGTCGACCACTGAGGTCTTCGTCTATACTAGAGTCGACCACTGAGGTCTTCGTCTATACTAGAGTCGACCACTGTGGTCTTCCTCTATACTAGAGTCGACCACTGAGGTCTTCCTCTATACTAGAGTCGACCACTGAGGTCTACCTCTATACTAGAGTCGACCACTGAGACATTCCTCTATACTAGAGCCGACCAATGAGACCTTTCTCTATACTAGAGTCGACCACTGAGGTCTTCCTCCATACTAGAGTCGACCACTGACGTCTTTCTCTGTACTAGAGTCGACCACTGAGGTCTTCCTTTATGCTAGAGTCGACCACTGAGGTCTTTCTCCGTATATATGTAATAGGGTCGACCACTGAGATCTTCCTCTATACTAGTCGAAAACTGAGGTCTTCCTATATACTTTCGCTGTATTGAAGTGGACCATAGAGGTATTGCACTATATTGAAGTCTTTCTCTACATTGAAGTCGACCACTAAAATTTATCTGCACAAGATTTATAGTCTGCTATGAACGAGCAGATATTACTTTCTGCGCAAAGTATGCCATGTAAGAAATACTGCAAATTTTCTAGAGTGAATCAGACGTAGAGTCAGAGTAGCAATTTTTTAAACTCTATCTTATTAGCAAAATTTCCCCACTCGATGATTATGAATAGTGGAGGGTTTTCCTCACCTCAACAACAAAAATTGGTCTTGAAATAGTATGCCAAAAGAAAAATTAAGAAAACATAAACAATAAATGAAATCTTTTATGATTTGTTCCATTCATCACACGAAATTAAAGTCTTTCGATATTCAAGAACTTTGTTATGTCTTACATTTCATGGTTTGTTTGCTCTACCGGAAACAATTCCATTCTAACCACTATTTTTTTGTTCGCTACCACAAGAAAAGGCATTCAAGCGATAACGAAAATAGCGCCAATATTGGAAAATAAACAATGGAAGATGTTTATATTAAATGGTCTCTCCTGGCTCGTCTTTATGAAATAAAACATTTGTGTGGTGATGGTGTATGGGTGGTAGGTCTCGTGCTATGTTCCAAACCTACTCATTCAATTCATACTTTCAACAACATATCGAAATAGTTTTGTTTGTGTTATCGGTGGCGGAGGAGGGGGGGGAACAGGCAACCAACCACACAGAGAGGAAGGGAACACTCAGTCACGGGCACATTTCACCGGATGGACATAAAGTAACATGTGTGCACATGCCTGCCGTCGCAGTCCTCGAACGATGGTGCATTCGCGGGCGCAACACAAGCGGCACTAATTGAATTTAAATGCAACATAAAGTGGGTGACGAATGGCAAAAGAAGAGGATGGGATCGGAGTTCAAAGAGGGTGGGTGATTCATAATTTTATGTTGCTGCATCATCACATCGCATACTCCACCATTCATTCGCCAACATCGGTTGAACATAACTGTGGCGTTTGTAAATTAGCACCTCTCTTCCATGTTCCAACAGGAATTGTGAATACGGATGCATTCTGCATGTGACTACATTCATCCGTTGGTGTTCTGGGAAATGTTGTCGGTTCATTTTCCTCCCGTCATGGTGGAGTGGTAGAAACAGTTATTTGCGAAATGACCTGCTTTCAGGGGGTGATTAGTTTCGAAGCATAATATGCACTTCATGATGATGTGGACCAACATTCTGAAAGGACATCAACCACCACCAATGTCACTTCCATAACGAAATCTCAAATCTTCCACCACCACCAACTGTCACCCTTCCGTAGCAAATATGATTTTGACTTTGATAGACGGAAAGGTATGGCCCTAATACGAAATTATCAGTTTAACCCCATTTTGTAGTAGACGCTATGTTGCGTTGGGCGCCGCACAGTGGTTTTGCAGTAGAAATGAAATACGGAACTCTAAGAGAAACAACTTTGATCGTATGTAATTTATTTCTTTATTTGACTGAAATAGTCTAGCACAATGAAAATCAGAATTCTTATAAATTGCAGTTCTAGTTGTGTAAAAGAAAATACATATTCGATATTTAGACAAATTACTTTAGTTATAAATTAGGTGGAGTCTTAGGATTAAGCAAAACAATGGTAATCTAAAGAATCTACACATTGTAAATAAAGACTTTCAGAGACACCCTGTGTAATTTTTTAATTAACTGATGGATAAATAACTTTTACAGATGAAATTAATTCGAAAAAAAACGTAATACTTACATTGGTTATATACGCAAAAATTTATTATTCTTACGTAATAACTAGCATACTTAAAGTATTTTATTAGCAATACATACTATTATAGTATATCGACAATATTTTGTCGGAATATTTTCTTCAAAAATCGAATTACGAAATAGAACCCATTGAATTTTATGAAATATTCTCTCTCATCAATCATTTGTCTGCCCAAAAAGTCACTGTAAACCCTCACCATGAACCTTTATGAAGGGAGGATTCTTAAAATCAACACAGGCAGCCTGAAAAAAATCACAGAATCCCCTGTTATCAGACCAAGTGTAAGACCAAGCAAAACCATCCCAGACCTTGCTACGAAGTGAATGCATTGCGCCTTTATGCTGCAGTTGAGTGTGCGAGTGCGAGACTGTTTGCTTTGTCATCATATCGTGGGAGAAGAACACATGTTCACGTAGGCGTTCCATGTTCCACAAATGTTGTGATTGTTGTTGGTACAATCTTAATGCTTCCAATGCAGCAAATGTGGTTGTTGTTATATTTGTTATATCGCTGACCGTGGAATGAAGTTTTTATTGGACTTAGGGTTAATCCACTTCAGACACTCAACTCTGTGAACCGTTCTCCTCCTATGTTTGGGATTGTCGTGACCTAAGGTAGTAGTGGTGGTGATGGCAATGTTATTGTACTAACAACATCTGTTTAATTTCGTAATTTTTTTACATTAATTGGATTAGCATAACAGTTATTTGGAGATTGTATCCGGAAATTACTTGAAATTGCAAATTTATTCATGCCCTTTGCGCTTGTAAGGGAAGTTTGTGATTTGCCAAAGAAAAATGCAGTAAATATATAATTTAAGATTAGGCAGTGAAAAGGGAATTTTACTTAGAAATGAAAAACAAGTAAGAAAATTTCAGTTGGGTAAACCAGCATACAGGCCGACCTTTAACATCATGCAATGGTTGATGTTGGATTTCAAGGTAGTTTTCTTTTTTAACTTATTTATTCAAAAAACATGAATTAACTCAGAAATATTACTTTAATGTTCAGTTCAAATCATACAAAATTGATTTTGGTTTGGTTAGCATAACTATATTCAACACAAATAAAGTATATAAAACAACTTGAAATAATATCCAGAAGATCAATAACAATAAAAAAAGTTAATTTTTCTTTTGTTTTCTCCACTCTCTTCTCCACGCACAACAATGATGTAGGGGCTACCGGAGCAACAATAGCTACGACAACTTCACCGTCAACATCAATAGAAACCAACATCAACAAAAACCTAGAATAAATATAAAAAACACCAACAAATCCGAAGACAACAACAAATCCAAAGACAACAAGAACAACACTTCCGCCAACACCACCGACAACAACGACAGTGTCAACAAAAACAGCGCCAGCAACAACAATGGAAACAACAAAAATACGCCAACAACACAAACAAATCCAACGTTAACAACAACAACAACTCCAACTACAACGTCAACACAACTTCAACAACAACGCCAAAAATTATACCAAAATTAACAATACCATCACCAACAACACGACCGCCAACAACATTACAATGCCAACAACAACAGCACCAAAAATACCAATAACAACAATACAAACATCGCCAACAACACCAACATCGCCAACAACACCAACAGCGCCAACACCGAAAACGCCAACCCCACCAACAGCAATACCAACGTCAACACCACCAGCAACATCATCAAACAGTGCATACGACAATGGGAACAACAAAAATACGCCAACAATGAAAACAACTCCAACGTCAACAACAACACCAACTACAATACCAACACCAACTGCAAATTCAACTACAAATCCAACTACAACCCCACACAACTCTAACTATAACGCCAACACAACTCTAACTATAACGCCATTGCCAAAAACTGCATTGCCAACAACTAGACCGTTTAAAATATACCACCTTCAACAATACCACCACCAACAACTCCACCGCCTACAACTTCATTAAACTAACAGCGTTAACAATTGTACTGCCAACAACAAAGCCACAACAACAACAGCGCCAACAAATCATTAATCTAACAGCGCCAACAACAACGTCAACAATGACAATAACAACAATAGCACCAACAACAATACCACCGACAACAACAATACCAACAACGCGAACACCACCACTAACAACACCACCAACAACAACACCACCCCAACGAACAACACCACCCCCACCAACAAAATAAAAAACACCACAACAGCATCATCATCAACTAACCCAACAGTATCATAATTAATAACAACGGTATCATCATCAACAACAAAAGTATCATGATCAACAACAACAGTAACATCATCAACAACTACAGTCTCATCATCAACAACAGCAACAATAGTTACATCATCAATAACAACAGTATCAACAACAACAACATCATCTGCAATTCAGTAATCCAACAACGTGCTGCCGGCAGTACTAGCCCGTAGCAACTGTTGCTGGTCTGTACTAGCATGTAGCTACTGCTGCCGGTCTGCAATAACCCATAGCAGCTGCTGCTGACCTGTGCTAGCCAGTAACTGCTGCTGCCGGCCTGTACTAGCCCGTAGTATCTGCAGCTGGCCTTTACTAGCCCGTAGCAGCTGCTGCTGACCCGTTCTAGCCTGTACTAGCTGCTGCTGGCCTGTACTAGCCCGTAGCAGCTGCTGCTGGCCAGTACTAGCCTGTAGATGCTGCTGCCGGCCTATACTAGCTGCTGCTGGGCCGTACTAGCCTGTAGATGCTGCTGCCGGTCAGTACTAGCCCGTAGCAGCAGCTGTTGGTCTGTACTAGCCCTTAACAGCTGTTGTACTAGCGCGTAGCAGCAGCTGCTGGCCAGTACTAGGCTGTAGCTTCTGGCCCGTACTAGCCCGTAGCATCCGCTGCTGGCCCGTACTAGCCTGTAGCATCTGCTGCTGGCCCGTACTAGCCTGTAGACGATGCTGCCGGCCTGTACTAGCTGCCGGTCTGTACTAGCCCGTAGCAGCTGCTGCTGGCACGTACTAGCCCGTAGTAGCTGCTACTGCCGGCCCGTACTAGCCTGTAGCAGCTGCTACTGCCGGCCCGTACTAGCCTGTAGCAGCTGCTGCTGGCCAGTACTAGCCTGCAGCTACTGCTGCTGGCCTGTACTAGCCTGTACCTGCTGCTACCGACCTGTACTAGCCCGTAGCAGCTGCTCCTGGCCCGTACTAGCTGTTGCCGGCCCGTACTAGCCTGTAGCTGCTGCTGGCCTGTTCCAGCCCGTTGCTGCTGGCCCGTACTAGTCTGTAGCAGCTGCTACTGGCCCGTACTAGCCTGTAGATGCTGCTGCCGGCCTGTACTAGCCCGTAGCAGCTGCTGCTGACCCGTACTAGCCTGTACATGCTGCTGCCGGCCTGTACTAGCCTGTACATGCTGCTGCCGGCCTGTACTAGCCCGTAGCTGCTGCTGGCCTGTGTAGCTTGTAGCAGCTGCTGCTGGCCCGTACTATCCTGTAGAAGCTGCTGCCGGCATGTACTAGCCCGTAGCAGCTGCTGCTGTATATGCTACTGCCGGCATGTACTAGCCCGTAGCAGCTGCTGGCCTGGACCAGCCTATAGCTGCTGCTCCCGGTCTGTACTAGCCCGTAGCAGCTACTGTTGGCCCGTACTAGCCTGTAGCAGCTGCTGTACTAGCTTGTAGCAGCGGCTGCTGGCCTGTATTAGCTTGTAGCAGCTGCTTCTGACCCGTACTAGCCTGTAGCTGCTGCTGCTGGCCTCTACTAGCCCGTAGCAGCTGCTGGTCCTTGCTAGCACGTAGCTGCTGCTGCTGTCCTGTACTAGCCCGTAGCAGCTGCTGCTGGTCCGTACTAGCCTGTAGCAGCTGCTGCTCGCCTGTACTAGCCCGTAGCAGCTGCTGCTGGCTGTACTAGCCTGTAGTAGCTGCTGCTGGCTGTACTAGCCTGTAGTAGCTGCTGGTGCTAGCTCGTAGCAGCAGCTGCTTGCCTGTACTAGACCGAACATCTGACCTGTTATAGCCCGTACTAGCCTGTAGCTGCTGCTGGCCCGTACTAGTCTGTAGCAGCTGCTGCCGGTCTGTATTAGCCCGTAGCAGCAGCTGCTGACCTGTATCAGCCCGTAGCTGCTCCCGGCCTGTACTAGCCCGTAGCAGCTGCTGCTGGCCAGTACTAGCCAGTAGCAGCTGTTGGCCTGTAGTAGCCTATAGCTGCTGCTCGCCTGTACTAGCCCGTAGCTGCTGCTGCCGGCCTGTACTAGCGCATAGCAGCAGCTGCTGACTAGTACTAGCATGTAGCTGCTGCTGCTGGCCTGTACTAGCCTGTAGCAGAAGCTGTCCTCTGTGCTAGCCAGTATCTGCTGCTGCCGGCCTGTACTAGCGCATAGCAGCAGCTGCTGGCCCGTAGCTCCCGGTCTGTACTATCCCGTAGCTGCTACTGCTGGCCCGTACTAGCCTGTAGCAGCTGCTGTTGCCGGCCAGTACTAGCCCGTAGCAGCTGTTGGCCTGTAGTAGCCTATAGCTGCTGCTCGCCTGTACTAGCCCGTAGCTGCTGCTGCCGGCCTGTACTAGCGCATAGCAGCAGCTGCTGACTAGTACTAGCATGTAGCTGCTGCTGCTGGCCTGTACTAGCCTGTACATGTTGGTGATTGTGTTGTTGGTGATGGTGTTGTTGGTGGTGGTGTTGTTGGTGATGTTGTTGTTGGTGTTGTTGTTGTTGGTGGTGTTGTTGTTGGTGGTGGTGTTGTTGTTGGTGGTGGTGTTGTTGGTGGTGGTGTTGTTGGTGATGGTGTTGTTGGTGATGGTGTTGTTGGTGGTGGTGTTGTTGGTGGTGGTGTTGTTGGTGGTGGTGCTGTTGGTGGTGGTGCTGTTGGTGGTGGTGTTGTTGTTGTAACTATTTTTGTTGTGGAAGCTATAGCTGATGTTGTTGTATCTATTGTTGTAGCTAGTGCTAGTGATATAGCTATTGTTGCAATTGACGTTGTTGTAGTAGCATGGATATGCTTTTAATGGTTTTGCCCATGTCAACGCCGTTGTTGATATTGCTGTTGTTGGCATTGTTAACGTTGTCGTATTGTTGCTGTTGGCGTTGTTGTTATCGTTGCAATTGTTGTTGTCGTTGCCATTGTTGTTGAGTGCGTTCTCGTTATTGTGCGTGATCGTTGTCGTATTGTTGTTGGTGTTGTTTTCATTTTTGTTCTTGAAGTTGTTGTTGTTGAATGTGTTGGTGTTGGCGTTGAATTGATTGTTGGCGTTGTTTTTATTCTTGATGGTGCTGTTGTTGTTGGCCCTGCCTAGTACCAGATGCTACTGGAATCAGCAGGCCAGTAGTAGCTGTGTCGCTGGCATGTTGTTGCCTTTTTTGGCATTAATGTTGCTGCTGTTGTTGGTGATGTTGTTGATCGTGTTGTTGTTTTTGATGGCATTGATGCTGTTGCATTGTTGTATTTTCGTAGTTGGTTTTATTTGTCGGTTTTGTTTTTATTGGCGGTGTTGTTGATGTTGCCGTGTTGATATTGTTGTTGATGATATTGGTGTTGTAGACATTGCAGTACTTGACAATATCAACTGGTACTAATCAGTGGAAGTTAGTAGCTACCAGATATTAGCTAGTACTGGTCAGAATACGCTAGTTCTCTCAAGTCACAGCTATAACGTTGGGTTAAAGGGTTAATATATTCAGATTTTGATTTGAAGAAGCTACTTCTGGTGGAAATTAGAAGACAGTGGTATCGTTTCTAAAAAAAGGTACATAAATTAAAATGCGATAGGGATAACTAAATGTAACAAATGTTAGTTTTCAAATGCAAATATAACATTATATCCTGAAAATTATACAAGATAGACCAAGGTCTTATAGTTTTTCTACGTCTCTACTAGTAGAAACAACACAAGAGAACTTTCACTTCGAGTCAGATTCCAAAAGCAACATGCATTTAAACATATTATATTCTCGAGTCTACTTACCTGATGTTGGTTAGAACTATGTGCTACTTCTACTGGCAGATCGTACTAACCACTGGCAGATGGTACTTACAACTAGCAGCTGTCACCAGTCAGTTCTACTTTACAAGTTATTTTCGTAATTTTTTTTATATTTTTGGATTAATTTCAATACAACATTTCTGCCTAATTTCCATGGTAAACAAACGCATCATTTATTATGTACCTTCTCCAAAAGTAGAGCGTTTCCTTAAGCTTCCAATCATCGTTTGGCAAATAAGCGAATGTATGTACGAGTATAAGTACTTAATGCCAACATAATGATGCTCTTAGTTACCCATCAGAAGGTAAACAAATCCAAACCAGAAAAGAAGAGCAGACAGAGTGACACGTGTACTATGGCATGTGGTCGAGTTGGAAGTTGCTTTAATTTTTCGATAAAACCTAAAAAATCCATATATGGCTTAGCATGGCGATAAAGAAGTTGTGCAAAGAAAGTGGCAAAACTGAAACAATAACAAAGGCACAAAAGCACACGCTTCGATCCTAAAGTTCACCCCAAAAAAGTGGTGGTACGACATTTGGACTCTTTGGAAATTGTGGCACGCGTTTCATTTATTACAACACCATCATCCATTATACGAGTACTTTTTAGCCAATAGCAACAACAAATTATGTAGCAAAAACAAAACTAAAGCCAAAGACGACAAACACAAAGTTTCCAAACGATCCAAAAACGGCTTAACTGCATCAATTGTAGTTTACCCGATTAATATGGAAAAAAATATATTGGAATATGCCGCTCAATATTCATATCATCACATACTTATTCCAAGTGACGGGGAGCGGACAGACAGACGATCGGATTGACTGGGTGAGTTTGCAACGACGATGACTACTGACTGCTGTTGTCTTTGTTGTTGTGATGCTGGGTGCTATTCTTCTTGGGTTTGGGAAAAAAGAAGTGTGGCGAAGGGAATTATGCCGGGCATATAATGAAGAATCATTAACATAATGCAAGAAGAACAACAACAGTAATAATACTCGTACACCATAATGTGTCGCAACAACAATGAAGAGTTTTTACTAAAACCCAAAAAGCACTCTTATGTAGCTATTGTTATTGTTTTCTTTTCTTTTTTTTTGTATATCCATCCATGCATGAAGCAGCCATCGTTCGCAACGGATAACAAAAGAGAGGCGCGCGCGCGATCTTATTTATCACATCACCCAACCCATTGGTATACGAGTACAACAATAAGCGCTAAAATAATCACCACAGACACTTGCGCACAGGGCTTTCGTCGGTTTCACTCTAATCCTCCACCCAGTCAACCACTTCAACGGATTCACATTTTCAGAATCAAATTTTTATCCTCATCATTCATTCGGAGAATGATCGTCAAATCCAAACAGGCACAAAGGGATGCCCGTGTACGGTCGTCTCTGTCGGTGCTGCGTCTGAATCCAAGCCCAAGGATTTCTTTAGATAATTAAAGTTTTTGGGTGTTTGTGTGGAAAACGTGTCATTTATAAATTGGAGTTGAATAAAGAACAAATCATTTAATTATTACAATAATTTATTATAATATTTGAACTATTTTAATAACAATCTGCGATAAGAATGGTGTGAAAGGTGGAGTTCTGCCCATCGGGACTAGCAAAAGATTGAGGGATTTGTGTATCGATATACGCGAGGGATTATCTTTATATCTATAGATATAACAATAGACGAGGGGAACAATAAAATTAAAGACCAATAGTCTCAGGGCGGTGCCACTTGCCACACAGCCAACGAAACAATAGCTCTTTTGCGCAACAAATTCAATGGCCGTGTTATATCACGTCGTGGCGATGTCAATTGGCCGCCAAGTTCATGTGATTTGACACCGTTGGACTTCTTTCTCTGGGGTTATTTGAAAGAAAAGATGTACGTCGATAAGCCAACAACAATTCAAGAGCTAATTGATGAGATAATTCGCCACATTAACGGCATAGAACCTCAATTATGCCTCAGCGTCATCGAAAATGTTGACCATCGGATGGAGGTGCGCCGCCGAGGTCGCGGCTGCCATTTGGCCGATATTTTGTTCAATACATAATTGATCCATACCAATATTATCATAATTAAAAGAAATGACAATAATTTCCTAAATAATTTGTGTTTTATTCAAAATCACTATTTTAACAACCTCCTTCCTTGAAATTATAAACATTCTTCTTAAATTCATTTTTAATAAACTTTAACAAACAAATGAAGAATTTGCGGCTTTTTTGCTTACGTGTATATCATATGACTCGTTTTCTCAACGTTGGCTAATTGCTCGAACGGTCAACGTTTCGGTTACGGTAAAGATAAGTGACGTTTTCGTATGCCTAACTAGTCCTTTACTCACACAATGCTTTGAGTTCTGTTCTTTGTAAATTACTTTTGAACACATAAGAGAAATGAGATCTCTCCTCTTTAAATCGCTCTCACATATATAGTTGAGGGCAGCAGTTGCAAAAACTTTTGATTTTCTCCCAAGATCTCCCTGAACATCGAGAACGAAAAAACAAACAAAAAGAGAGAATTTTTATCTTAAATGCAAATAAATGTAATATATTGTATGAATAATGACCGTAAGTGACTGAAAAATAATGCTGATAAATGTAATATATTGTATGAATAACGACCGTAAGTGACTGAAAAATAATGCTGTTAACAGAGTTGTGCACTTAAACGAAATGCATGTAAACACAATATTATCTAATAAATGTGTACCAACGTGAAAAATTGTTTTCCTTTTCTGCAGGTAAGAACAAAACGCACTTAAGTGCAATGCAGCTAAGCGAAAAATACTGTATTCACAATGAAATGGACTGCAGATTTCCTATAATCTTCATTTATAAGTGGCGACATAATCTTACCGCTCCAAGAATTTCAGTTTGTTTGTATCTTAGTAGTATCTTATTAATTTAGATAAATATTGTCTTTCTGAAGTGTTTCTCCTTTTATTTGGAGTAGCTACGATTATTAGAGGTGAGTATATTCGAGTTTGGACTGAAAAGCATTACAGTCGATTCTTATATTAAATCAAAAGGCAGAATTATTTTTATTGCCAAATTTATAATGCGGCCATCATCCTCAAATTCTAACATTTTAGGGAATTGTAAAATGCTCTCTACGTCAGTGAATCCTTCTATCGATGTTTGTTGATATTACTGATATCTATTATGGAGTTAAGATTGAAACATTAATTAGTGATCTTTGTCACCAGTCAGTTTGGAATTGTGGGGTCTTAAATTGTCTGGTTTCTTATTAAACTCCTGCAAAATTAGAATTTTTTAAAATCTCCAATTGAATCCTTAGAGGAGAGTTATTAAGGCTAAAAAACTTGTTATATTACTCCAATTTTTCTGGTTTTTCCCTCTCCCTTTCATTCCAAATTTTAGCATGAAAAGGTGAGTTTTATTGAAAAAAAAACCCTTCAACAAATTTTCTGACAATGTTCTCAAGGGACAAGGAAGAAATATTTCTTTGGAAAACGCATACATACATAAGTATATGTACATATGTATATACCCATTCACACTTAGTTAAGTAATTTTTGAAGTATCGCTTTAATTGTGGGAAAAAATTATGTCACAAAAGGTTCTTATAAAAGCAAAAGCGTATTTTGTACTTCAAGTGCTGTGAATATTGTTGTTCCTTTCAAGAAGTTGTATGGAACAAAATAAACTCTTTAAATTTCAGCTTGATGTGTGACTGTGAACTTGAATAGTTCCGGAATGGGCCGGAACAGCTACAACGGAATGCATGTGCTCGCACAAATGTGTACGACGAGTATATGGCAAAAGTAAATGGCAGTAAATGGAAAAGTAATTGAAATGCCAGTGTATATCATAACAATCATGTCCGTCCGTCCGTTTGTTAGTTCGTTCGTTTGTCCGTCTGTCCATTTATGATTGAAGGAATAAATGAAAGACCGAATGACTGGCTGACTGACTGAGTGCACGGCTAAAATTCTATAGAAAATCTGAGGGATGATACACGGGATCGATGTGAAACCTCAAATCAAAGGGGCACATGTGTGGCACAGCCTGTTCGTTCTTGCTTTTATACGAGTATGCAGAGAATTATGCCCCCGGCCCATGGTGTTGATGCTATTGCCATTATTTAATAAAATTACAGATATGTGAGCTATTTTTTCCCATTCAACTTTAGCCAGTGAATGGGTCAAACCACCCTTAAAGCCATTTTAGCTATAAATACTCATACTCTTTACATGGTGTGGTGTAGTTATCGCTGACACGGTTGCTTTCGGCAGTACTGTTATGTTGTCGTTGTTGTTTCTGTGCTGGATGTAAGTTATTGACACAAAGCCGTGTGTGTAGAGCCAGGATATGAAATCCGGAGGTCTGTGTATGTTGGTATGATTGCCTGTATATGAATGGATGGGTGTTGTTGGATATGCTTAGGAGACCCTTAAGGGGAAATGCGAAAAGTGCTTAGCAAAATCAAAGTATAAATGCTAAACAAAAGGGAGGGGATGAATGAGATCAAGCGTTTCACTGGCAAACAAAAGTGAACCTGATGAGAGGGAAGTCCAAGAAGAACAGGAAGAAAAACGAGATGAAGACCACAAAGAGTTTCAACACAGAGTGAGGGAGTAGTCAATATGGCAAAATAAATACAACATTTATAACTCGCAAATTTGCTTTTGGTTAATTCCAGTTAATAACGAAGTTTTGTATGACATTTCCTAAACGACTTCATTCCCCTCCCTTACTATGAGTAACTCAATGTCTCTTAAGCAATGACTGAGTGCTTGTTGTGCCATAGCCCAAAGTTCTTCGCAATACGTATTTATTTGCGATAAGTTGTAGCCAAGTGAGGAGTGTTTAGATCTTTGAATTGCCATTAATAGTTTGTTGGAACAATGAAGTTTAATATGTATGAATGAATGCATGAGTACCCGAGCTGCCTCTTAGTCTAACAAACAAAAACTTGGCGATTGCACAATTTATCACGTACTACACATGAGTGACACACACACAGTAAGTGTTGGCAGAAATCATCCTCCTTCTCCTCAATGGCATTTGTGATCCCAAACGCTCCAACTCTGCTAGAATTTGGCAAACAATATTAGCAGAAAATAAGTTATTTGGCAAACAGTTCAGTACAGTTTTTGCTCTATGTTGCTATGAATTACGTATAACAATATTTTATTAAAACTATATATGTATGAATTCGGATATTGGGATAGGTAGGTGTGTACTTCTATGTGTGCGTTTGCTGATTTTCAGAATGCTCAGACGTCTGCAGGCATGCACTTCAAAAAATAATGGTTGAAAACAAACGGGAAATCGGAGGATTTTTCTTTTCAAGGAGAGTCAACCTCAGAGGTCGATTCTAGTATAGAGGAAGACCTCAGAGGTCGAATCTAGTATAAAGGCAGACCTCAGAGGTCGAATATAGTATAGAGGAAGACCTCAGACGTTGACTCTCCTTGAAGAGAAAAAATCCTTCGGTTTCCCATTTGTTTTCAACCAATATTTTTTTAAGTGCATGCCTGCAAACACCTGCCTGCTGACCTCTGAGGACTTCCTCTATACTAGAGTAGGACTTCTGAGGTCTTCCTCTATACTAGAGTCGACCTCTGAGGTCTTCCTCTATACTAGAGTCGACCTCTGAGGTCTTCCTCTATACTAGAGTCGACCTCTGAGGTCTTCCTCTGTACTAGAGTAGACCTCTGAGGTCTTCCTCTATACTAGAGTAGACCTCTGAGGTCTTCCTCTATACTAGAGTCGACCTCTTAGGTCTTCCTCTGTACTAGAGTAGACCTCTGAGGTCTTCCTCTATACTAGAGTAGACCTCTGAGGTCTTCCTCTATACTAGAGTCGACCTCTGAGGTCTTTCTCTATACTAGAGTCGACCTCTGAGGTCTTCCTCTGTACTAGAGTAGACCTCTGAGGTCTTCCTCTGTACTAGAGTCGACCTCTGAGGTCTTCCTCTACACTAGAGTCGACCTCTGAGGTCTTCCTCTATACTAGAGTCGACCTCTGAGGTCTTCCTCTGTACTAGAGTCGACCTCTGAGGTCTTCCTCTATAATAGAGTCGACCTCTGAGGTCTTCCTCTGTACTAGAGTCGACCTCTGAGGTCTTCCTCTGTACTAGAGTCGACCTCTGAGGTCTTCCTCTATACTAGAGTCGACCTCTGAGGTTTTCCTCTATACTAAAGACAACCTCTGAGGTCTTCCTCTATACTAGAGTCGACCTCTGAGGACTTCCTCTACATATACTAGAGTCGACCTCTGAGGTCTTCCTCTATACTAGAGTCGACATCAGAGGTCTTCCTCTATACTAGAGTCGACCTCTGAATTCTTCCTCTATACTAGAGTCGACCCCTGAGGTCTTCCTCTATACTAGAGTCGATCTCTGAGGTCTTCCCCTATACTAGAGTCGATCTCTGAGGTCTTCCCCTATACTTTAGTTGACTTCGCAGGGATTTTCCTTTTTGTTAGGATCGATCTTTGATATATCGTCCTCTATACTATAGTTTTTCTCTGAACTCTTCCTCTACATTAAAGTCGACCTCTGAAATGTTTCCCTGCATTAGAGTCGTCTTCTGAGCCCTCCCTGTATATTAGAGTCGTTCTCTGAGATATTTCCGGGGATCTGGGATAATTCGTAGATAAATGTCGCAATTCTTTGAATCGCTTTCCCTGAAAAAAGAGCAACATTGCTTAATTTTTCTCTGCGTATCAATGGCTCGCAACCGATAAATTTTTCTATGGAATCGAGGAATAAACAAAGCGAGAAAAGCGAAACGAACATTACACATCTGTTTTTATGGGTTACAAACACAGTGTCCGTACCCAAGTGCGTGTGAAAGTAGATACCAATGTATGTGTGTAAAAAGGATAGTGGGTATCTATGCGACAAAGTGCGATGAATGTGTGTGCGTGTGTACGTTTGGTATGACAGTGTATTTGACATCTTTGACAATAAAAGTTGTCAGTACATTTCAATCATACTAAAAAAAGGAGTGCTTAAATCGAACGATGCGTAGAGCGAATTTGTTTCTTTGATTAACACATCCATATGAACATACATGTTATCAATTCACTTAAACACACACAATGACAAACATATATTATACACAACAAATAGTATAATTCCTTTTGCTCCTCAGACTACCCATGTTATCGCAGTTATGTATGTGTATTTCTGAGGATTAGGATTCTGGGTATTGTTAAGACCCCCAAAATGTCTTCCTCCATCCCTAAACCAAGATGAATGATAGAATCTTCGCAGAAGATTGAAAGATTAACGATTGATGGGAAATTAATTTGGATTGCTGTGTACATAAGCATGCATATCCATGTGTACATACATATGTAAATCTGTAAATGGAAATTAGTATTTTATTTTTGATCCTATTTAGGTAATACGTAGCATATTTCATTGTACCGTTGTCAAAAGTTTATTTTTGTGATGAGTTGGAATGGCAACCGAAATCAGCTGATCGAAAGAGAAAAAACTAATGAAACCTAAGAGAATCAAAAGCATTTGCAAACAGCTGATTGAAACAATAACTTTGAGGTTATAATGTCAATGGAAATGATCATCTTATTTAAAAAAAATTAAATAACAACAAAAAAACAAATTAGAATAAAAAACTTATAAAACTGAAATTAAAGTTGCTTTGATTAGAGGTTCTGGGAAAATAAGATAATTTAATCTGATGGCATCTGAGTTTTTAAATGTTTATTGCTGATATTAATATAAACGACAAATTGTAAGTTTAAAAAATTTAAATTTTAAAATTCGTTGAGTAAGTATATTTAATAAACGTGTTTTAACAAAAACTCCGCTTTGAATTGAATTTGAATTACATCTTCGAGTCTCTGATCCTAATATCCAGCTGAGTGTATAATAATTTCATTTGAAATATTTTACCATAACAATATGAAAAATTCCCTTTTGAAAGAGTGTCTGTCTGTCCCACCGCATACCAATAAAATAAGTTACATCATTTGTCACGCCTTGTTGCCAAATATTTTCTATTTTAATCCAGAACAAGACTACTCATAAAAACCTCCGCCCCCCCCAAAAAAAATCTGACAAATGTTGAAGACTTCTTCAGTGTAGAACAGCATGTCCTCGGCGCGGTATGTGTGTTGTTGTTGTTATTCTATGAAAATCCCAAAAAATCCTATATACTGCACCAATTTCATTGCCAGTCGGGGTGTCGTGCCAGGCAAAAAGGAAATAAATAATTTTTTTGATAATTCCTTAATATAGCCCAACTGATTAAAACGATGTTATGAATACTTAAAAACACAATGAGCACAGATGTTATCAAACGACAGTGAATGAAATGAGTGTGAGTGTGTCAATTCATGTGCGTGTGTGCTTTGGTATGGGGTGGGGGTTCTGTAAAGTTCCAATTGTGTAAATGATGAGGGTTGTTGAAATGAGGCCCCTACCGAAGGCCTTTTTTGTAAATGGCTATATAAGGGGTCATATTACCATTTGCTTTTAGGTTTCGAGCTAAAGACAAGAAGACAAGTTTTCGAACTAATTTTTTCCATACACATACTCGTATAAGCCATAGAAATGAAATTCCATTATTTTAAAAAGCTCCCAGTTAGGGATTTTTCGAAATATCTTCTTAAAACGGACCCACGCTGGAATCATTATTGGATCTTTGTGTTTTCTTTGAGGTCTATTTGTGGTTCATACTCATCATTCCATCTTGCCTTTACATGATATAGCAAGTCTAAATGGGAGTTCCTTAATATGAGAAATTTCTTCAAATTCTTTGGAACTCCTTGAACGTAGTATTGGTCATTGACAGAAAATGTCCGTAATAGTTCAAATTATCGTTATATCTATATTAATAAAGGAATAGTCTCAATGATTTCCATGTGACCTGTTAGAAATAATGTGGTTCGTCCTCTAAGAAGCTTCACATTGATTTAATTAAGTTGTCTGAAAGATTCGACAGACCTATGTATGTTTTACGTCTTCTACGCAAAGTGTTGCAGTTAAGGACTTGCGAATTGCACGCATAATTGTATAGCATAAATCGCTATCAAAAAAATGGAAAATAGTAGTAATGTATAAAAACCCCTCTTATCAACCTAGTGTCTCTAGATAAAGGCCTTTCCAAAAGGCATTCCCATTCCCTCTTTGTATCACAGAGATGTTCTTGTCCCTTTTCCCATTTTTTTATCGGTGGTGATTGTTGTTGTTGTTTCGGTGTTCCTTAATTGTATTGTAGTCGAGCAGTAAAACGTGCAACACGCGTCACACCGTTTTTGGCACGCATCACACAACCCAAGCTACAGCCAGCCAGCCAGCGGCAGCAACAAGAAGAGCTTCGTTATGCTTCATATGGAAATTGTACTTTTTTCACCCCTTTCTTCGAGTCGTTATCCCTTCCCTTTTGTAAGAAGCACACAAACAAACCAATGGGGAACCCAAAAGGAACTGGTCAAGCGGCCTTGTGCCTCATATTTAGATGTACGCCTGGACACAGACTGACCAAAAGAAAAACCAGTTTGGACCTTTCGATTTTTACGAAAGGATGGGATAGTGGACGGACGGACATATAGCGAAACGAGTTCTGTCCGCATTTAAAGAGAAAACTTGAATTTATGTAAATTTGGCATCATAAACAACCAAAAAAGGGGGATGAAGTTTCATCCACCATTCATGTAAAGCGGGAAAGGGATCAGTTTGGCTTAAAAAAGACTTTTTAATACTTCGCAACAGGGTTGTAGGTAGGCGCTTCACATATTAAAGAATTCGTGACAACTTGTTACGCTAAGTCTTCGGAATTGGTTGTAATGTTCTTAAGACAATAACCAAATATGTGAGTTTGTGAGTTAACTTCTGCTGCTAGCGCCTAATAATCCTGTGAGTCACAACAAAGATGAACAATATGGCTCGGCATTCCTTTTATTGATGTTGAGTTTTGTATTCGAATATGGAAATGCCAATTCTTATAGAATTACATCTGTTCCCATTTTCTTATTTTGGCGTAGAAAATATAAGTCAATTAAAAGTGGCTAAAAGAAACCAAATAATCCAAATATTGGCAATTAAAAACTGTAGAGGAAGACCTCAGAGGCCAACTCTAGTTTAGAGGAAGACCTCAGAGGCCGACACTAGTATATAGGAATACCTCAGAGGTCGACTCTAGTTTAGAAGAACACCTCATAGGTCAAATCTAACATAGAGGAACATCTCAGAGTTTAACTCTAGTATAGAGAAGACTACAGATATTGACTCTAGTTTAGAAGAAGAACCCAGAGATCGTTTGTAGTATAGCGGAATATCTCAGAGGTTGACTCCAGTATAGAGAAAGGCCTCGGAGATCAACTCTGGTATAGATAAAGACCTCAGAGGTTGACTCTAGTATAGATAAAGACCTCGGAGATCGACTCTAGTATAGATAAAGACCTCAGAGGTCGATTCTAGTAGAGATAAAGACCTCAGAGGTCGACTCTAGCAGAGAGGAAGACATCAGAGGTCGGCTTTAGTATAAAGGAAGACCACAGAGGTCGACTCTAGTATAGGGGAAGGCCTCAGAGGTCGACTCTAATATAAAGGAAGACCTCAGAGGTCGACTCTAGTATAGAGGAAGACCTCAGAGGTAAAATCTAAAATAGAGGAAGACCTCAGAGGACGACTCTGGTGTAGAGGTCGACTCTAAGTAGTGTAGAGGAAGGCCTCAGAGGTCGACTCTAATATAAAGGAGACCTCAGAGGTCGACTATAGTATCAGGAAGACCTTAGAAGTCGACTCTAGTATAGAGGAAGACCTCAGAGGTCGACTCTAGTATAAAGAAAGAACTCAGTGGTCGACTCTATAGAGAAAGACCTCAGAGAAAGACCTTAGAGGTAGACTGTAGCATAGATAAACCTTCAGAGATAGACTCTAGTATAGAGAAAGGACTCAGAGGTTGACTATAGTATAAAGAAAGATCTCAGAGGTTGACTGTAGTTTAGAGGAAGACCTCAGAAGTCGACTCTAGTCTAGATGAAGAATTCAGAGGTTGATTCTAGTGTAGAGGAAGACATCAGAGGACCTATGAGGTTGACTCTAGTATAGGGGAAGACCTCAGAGGTCGACTCTTCTATAGATAAAGACCTCAGAGGTCGACTCTAGTATAGGGGAAGACCTCAGAGGTCGACTCTGTAATATAAAGGAAGACCTCAGTAGTATAGAGGAAGACCTCGGTGGACGACTATAGCATAGGGGAAGACATCGGTGGTCGACTGTAGTATAATGGAAGACCTCAGAGGTCGACTCTAATATAAAGGAAGACCTCAGAGATCGACTGTAGTATAGAAGAAGACCTCAGACGTCTACTCTGGTATAAGGAAGACATCAGAGGTCGACTCTTCTATAGATAAAGACCTCAGAGGTCGACTCTAGTATAGAGGAAGACATCAGAGGTCGGCTCCAATATAAAGGAAGACTACAGATAGTATAGAAGAAGACATCAGAGGTAGGCTCTAGTATAAAGGAAGACCACAGAGGTCGACTCTAGTATAGGGGAAGGCCTCAGAGGTCGACTCTAATATAAAGGAAGACCTCAGAGGTCGACTCTAGTATAGAGGAAGACCTCGGAGGTCGACTCTAGTATAGAGGAAGACCTCGGAGGTCTACTCTAGTATAGAGGAAGACCTCGGAGGTCGACTCTAGTATAGAGGAAGACCTCGGAGGTCGACTCTAGTATAGAGGCAGACCTCAGAGGTAAAATATAAAATAGAGGAAGACCTCAGAGGACGACTCTGGTGTAGAGGTCGACTCTAAGTAGTGTAGAGGAAGGCCTCAGAGGTCGACTCTAATATAAAGGAGACCTCAGAGGTCGACTCTAGTATAGGGGAAGACCTCAGAGGTCGACTCTGTAATATAAAGGAAGACCTCAGTAGTATAGAGGAAGACCTCGGTGGACGACTATAGCATAGGGGAAGACATCGGTGGTCGACTGTAGTATAATGGAAGACCTCAGAGGTCGACTCTAATATAAAGGAAGACCTCAGAGATCGACTGTAGTATAGAAGAAGACCTCAGACGTCTACTCTGGTATAAGGAAGACATCAGAGGTCGACTCTTCTATAGATAAAGACCTCAGAGGTCGACTCTAGTATAGAGGAAGACATCAGAGGTCGGCTCCAATATAAAGGAAGACTACAGATAGTATAGAAGAAGACATCAGAGGTCGGCTCTAGTATAAAGGAAGACCACAGAGGTCGACTCTAGTATAGGGGAAGGCCTCAGAGGTCGACTCTAATATAAAGGAAGACCTCAGAGGTCGACTCTAGTATAGAGGAAGACCTCGGAGGTCGACTCTAGTATAGAGGAAGACCTCGGAGGTCTACTCTAGTATAGAGGAAGACCTCGGAGGTCGACTCTAGTATAGAGGAAGACCTCGGAGGTCGACTCTAGTATAGAGGAAGACCTCGGAGGTCGACTCTAGTATAGAGGCAGACCTCAGAGGTAAAATATAAAATAGAGGAAGACCTCAGAGGACGACTCTGGTGTAGAGGTCGACTCTAAGTAGTGTAGAGGAAGGCCTCAGAGGTCGACTCTAATATAAAGGAGACCTCAGAGGTCGACTATAGTATCAGGAAGACCTTAGAAGTCGACTCTAGTATAGAGGTAGACCTCAGAGGTCGACTCTAGTATAAAGAAAGAACTCAGTGGTCGACTCTATAGAGAAAGACCTCAGAGGTAGACTGTAGCATAGATAAACCTTCAGAGATAGACTCTAGTATAGAGAAAGGACTCAGAGGTTGACTCTAGTATAGAGGCGTCAGGTCGACATCAGTGTCGAGGAAGACCACTGAGATTAGATGTCAACTATAACATAGAGGAAGACCTCACAGATCAACTCTAGTATAAAGTAAGATCGACTCTAGTAAAATAAATATCTTAGTGGTATAGATAATGAAAAGGTCGATATTAATATAGAGGAAGAACACCAAGTTTGTACTACACCAGTGGTCCTCTCCAGCGTAATGGTCGTAAGTATAGAATAATCCCTTTTTTTTATTGAGAATCTTAAGATAAATTAATTTTCTGATAAAATACGTTAATTATCGCTGAGGAAAACAATTTTAAAAGTTTGTGTACAGAACAATTTTAATTATACCACCAAAAAAATCCAGTAAATTTTCACATTTTTTTTGAACTATAAAGTTGTTCTCCCTCTGTAGATATCCACATTTTCAAGTTATTTTTTAAATATTCTTTAGGGCAGGATCTCTCCAACAGTCACTAGGGATTTGTTCTTTTAGGCTTATCAAAAAATCATAAAGTATCCCTAAGGGAGTAACGACGAACCCTCATTACTCAGGGAAAGCGTTGTACCGTTGGTTTCTTTTTCCAAACCAAATGATCACAGTTGTGAGCAAATCCTATACCTGCGGTCTATGTGCTGTATGTAATCAGCGCCATTATCATCGTCATCCCTTACTTGCCATAAATGGCATGACTTGATGTTCTAGACGACAAACGAAAAATGTCCAAATCATGCAGGATTTCTGCTAACAATAGACTTCTTACTACCAAATTATAGAGTGTTCCTCGTCCGTTAGCTGCTGTTTCTCGTCTGTTCATACAAATATGAATTTGATATCATCTCGACACAGTGTTTGGCTTCCTGCTTCCCTGGGTAGTGTTTGTGTTGGTCTCAGACATATTTGTAACATTTGGTATTCAGGGACCTTTGATCTTCCTCGGTGTGTCCGTCCGTCCGTCCATACGTTTTGTTGGTTTCTCTATTTTTTCACCGCCATTCGTTGTGAAAATCGAATAAACAAACAAAAATTAAATTTAATCTTGTGCTGAGTAAAAACAAACACAAACCGAGCGACCGACAGACCGACCGACCAACAAACAAAGAACACACGCACCCAAAGCAAGGACGGAAAGAAAGGAACTATTCAAGTGTTAAATCCTACAGAGAAATTCATTGCGTCCTCCACGTTGCCACAGAGATACGAGTACCAAACAGGCAGCAGTTAGACTTAATAAGGGTGCGGTAGGTATGGTGCGGCGCTCTATTCTGCGGTGTATGGAAACATGATCAGAGCGGCGACAAAGTGCAGCACGTGTACATAACATCCGCGGCCATTAATCTGTAATTGAGCTCTTTGCTCTTTATGTCCCTGTCCCTGTCCCTGTCCTGTCTCAGTCCTCTGGGTGATATTCTTTATTTTGGTTTACTCTATCCTGGCATACATCCTACATCCTGTGGAGAATGTATTAGTTGTAAATAATTTCAATTTCAGTTCGACCCCCCCCCCAAATTTCCCATTGCTCGTTCGCCTGCTCGCCCACCCGCCGCCAGTCTAGCATTTTTGTCTTCTGCAAAGGATGGCACCCCACCCCATTCGACCCTGTTCCTTGGGGGTGACTTGTTGTTTTTGTTCGCTTTTTCGGTACATATAATTGTCTAAATCACATTTTTTTGCCTTGTCCTTGTTTTGTTGCTGCCAAAGTAGGACACGGTTTTCTTTTCCTTTTGCTTTTGAGCTTGGTGAAGGGGATTGGACAAACACCCACAGGAAAATATCCATCAAAACGTATAATTAAGCATTTAACACATGCATGCATAGTTGGGTCAACAACATTTTGCTAAATGTTCCTTAAATTTATTCATGTACTAGACCTTATTTAGTCGGTCCTTAGTACGTCAACAGTTACCCATAATACAAATGATTGTTATTAAGATGTAACAGTTTATGAGACGTGGACATGCAAAGTCCTTAAACGGCATTTGCTATAGAAATGATGAATGAAATCGTTAAGTTCAAGCAAAAGTATATAAGGAAATTTTTCGAAGGGCATATTGAAAATACAAACCCATAAATTGCAGGATATGCAGTAGAAGCTGAGTAGTATGGACTGTGAATCAAGCAAACTTGCCCTACGAATAAATATCGAAAAAACTAACGAGATCTTTCGTTTTATCTGGTTTGTCACTGAAGTTGCCAAAAACAGACTTCGAGTCTAAGTGATTCGCTGTGTTAGAAGAATTCTGAACAAAGTTCGGATGAATCGGTCATACCCTTCCAAAACCTCCGGAAATATATACAATTACACTCTGATTTATATTCCACAAGGAAGTAGAAAACGAGGTCGGCCCAAAAGTCAACTCCTTATATTGTAACCTACTCGTAGGACGCACCTTTAATAACATTGGCGAGCTTAAACTCTTTGCAGCGAACAGACAACGTTGAAGAGAAACTGTAGGCGGGCGGCCTATGCAGCTCGTAATCAATAGACGACGAGCAAACATTATATATCTAAAAATGTATTTTTTGAAGCGAAACGCAAGATAAGTTGGGTACATCGATTTGAAAACAAAAAGCTAAAAAAATCACGCTTTGTCATCTTTAAAAGCTGAATCGTAAAAGCGCTAAGTCCATATACCCTTTATAAAAACATTCATATACAGTAAGTATTTTGCCTCTCCTGTACAATCTTCAATATTGGACTTAGCGCCTTTACACTCTTAGGTCGCGATATGTATATTGAAAGTTCACTATACTTATATAAAGGGTCTGCTATCTAACGTTTTTTTTTTCAACTAGTGCTTAACACTTAGCTCATGTCTGATTTGACAGATAATTAGTTTTATCCTTCCGCTGAACGAATATGGTTGTTAATACGCTTGAACAAGTGGGCCTGCGATCGACTTACAGAAGATGCCGATTTTGCCAAAAAAAAATCATCTTTTCAGATGAAGCTCATTTTGACCTTGGCGGGTATGTAAACAAGCATAATTGTCGCATTTGGGGTACAGAAAACCCGCACGCATACATTGAAAAGCCGATACACCCAAAACAAGTCACTGTTTGGTGCGGATTTTGGTCCAGAGGCATAATTGGGCCATTTTTCTTCGAAAATGAGCAAGGAGTGGCCGTTACAGTCAGTGGCGATCGTTATCGGGCCATGTTGAATTTTTGGTCACAAAAATTTAAGAGGAGACTATATTTGGTTTCAACAGGACGGCGCTACGTGCCACACAGCCGAAGCTACACTCGATGTTTTGCGCGATGTTTTAAAAAAAAAAGTTATTTGGCGGACCCTTTATATGCACTACAACACATGCATCAAAGTCGGTAGAAAAGAATACTGATATACATAAACTAAATCCTGATAGTAGTTCAGAGCTACAGTTCTCCGAAAGTTCTGTTAATGCAAAGAAAAAGTAAGCCTTGCAGCTAACTTTGAAGTATTTGTGCCTGACAGACATTCCTAGTTGAACGGAACACAAGCGCATGTGCCCGTGGTAATCCGCAGATACACGTATGGGTTCAAACTAGGGGAGACAACGGAACTGGCACTTCTTATTGAGGAACCACAGGCCGAACTTTACTTCCGCATCCCAGACCATAACACGGTATTTCAAGCAGATATTTGAGCAATTTCGAAGTGTGTTAACTGGCTCAGTAACACCACAAAGCCTGAAGATACGAACATCTTAACAGATAGCTGATGAAATGGGTATCAAAGCATTAACGTGTGAAATGTTAAAATGCCGAACTGTGTTTGACTCTAAAAGAACGATAAATAATTACTCAGTCCATGGTCAACTGGGAATATTTTGGGTACCAGGATACAGCGGAGTGATTGGAAATGAACGGGCAAACAGCTTGGCCTCAAAAGTCTGATAACTTAAGTAGTAAACTGCCTCAAAAGGCAGAGAACTTCAAGTAGTAAACTGGGCAAATTCGAAGCCGTTCGATGCCACGAAGAATTGGTTAAAGAACTGGGCAGTAATGGCTCACAAAACTATGTGGGATAAACTGCAAAAGATACTATAGGAGGACCCAAATGAGAAGAACACGTGTACAAGAAGTCTACGAGACTTAACAAGACCGATACTACTATGATGATGAGTGTTCTAAGAGGACACTCAAGCTTACAAGCACACCTGCACGGCAAAGGACTATCAGATAACGACGAATGCAGGGTATGCAGGGAAAACATCGAAACGATGAAAGATTTTATGTGCCAATGCCAAGCTTTCACACATGCAAGACTTAGATTTGGTAAGATGACTTAGATCTGGTAATGTGTCGGACCCGACACATTACCAGATCTAAGTCATCTGAGAGGTACTAGGAAATTCGTGTCTAGTACCGATTTTTTATGACTCTTGAGGGTTAAAAAGATAAATGTCATAAATAAGGAGCATATAATAGGCCGATCCACAGGCTTTAGTGCATGTTCATGCACATGAGACGTTAAAACGACTCTTCCCTTCAACCTAACTTAACCTATGTTTGCCTTGCTGAATGTTGTAGAGGAGTTGAATCAACTTTGTATGTCGACATCTGTTTTCGTACCATCTACGGGTGGCAGAATTGATGTCTGAATTCAACATGTTTCTGTAGTCTTGAATTGATCCACTTATTCTGCGTAGTAGTATCTAGGTAAATATTTCCTACGTCATCTAGAGAATCCAAATAAAACTCTGTAGTTTTCACATTGAGAAAAATAACTTTTTCGGTATTTTCAATGTATGTAATTCCTCTTTGATTGTCGTTCCGAAATTAGTTTTCCAGCTATATGTTCTGCACGAGGTTTTAAAATAACTTGGCTATGTTCCACTGGAATTAACATTTGACCTTTTTGTGTGTTATTTTACCTAGGACCATTCAAGTTTTAAATGCTCCCCAGTGGAAAGACTACCATGGTGGAAGATTTACATACATACGAGTATATTATTCCGTCCTGCCTGTCATAAGCTAACGCCGTCTTTATTTGAATAGTTTTATTTTTTTTTATTTATTTTTCTTCTAAAGTATTTGTAGTAAACGATTCCCGTTTCCACAACCTCAACTAAGTTTTATATAAACGAAGTAACATTTGAAAGCCGATAAGTCAAGGATCCTTTAGTCATGCTATAACACAGCTTAAATCGGGAATCCTTTTAAATAAATAAAATAACACCACATAACAAGTTTGTTATGAAATGTGTACTACCACGGCCACTTGTTATCCTACAACCAAAGAGATCTTAACGTATGTATACAAATCCACACCCCCACCGTCCCCATCCACATCTTTCAGAGCAAAGGGGTCGTCTAATAAACAAATAAATACCGGTTGCAATGCTTAAAATTCAACACATGTTGGGGAGAGTGTACCGTAGTACTTGTACGAGTATGTTAGGTCGGTTGTAGGCTTTGGCAAGGCAGGGTCGTCCGTGGACGGATGGTTGTACGGCTGATAGAAGGACGGACGGACATGTTTGTTTGTATTTCACTTTTCAACGCCGTCGTTAGTTGCTCGGGAGGGAATACAACGGAAGCCAAAAAGTATTTCATTTTGGTTTTATTACACGATGGCTACCAACGACGAGGACGATGACGATGACTCTGTTGCTACTGCTGCTGCTGTGGCCCATGGTTGATGATGGCAATGTTGTATGAAAACGACAACGATATGTTACGTTTCTCCCGTGTTTGTTGGTTGGGGTGGGTAGTGGAGTGGAGTGGGGAGGAGAGTAGGAAGAGGAGTCCGGGGGATCAGTGGTTCGTGTATAAATGTTTGATGTGCCTGGCCCTGGTTCGTACAATATAAACCGACCTACCTAACGTAACAACCACGATGCCATGACATGGAATCGTTGGGAAAAGGAGCACAGGAAAAAACAAACAAACAAACAAATGAACGAACGACCCAAAGACCGAACCTACTACACAACCGAACTAACACAAACGACCGGCTGGTTTGACTGTGTAATCGCCATCCTTGCAGAGAATGGGGTCGCACGACTCTCGAACCTCGTCAGGATATTAAACTTACCAGCAGCCATCCAGCCATTATCATCATCAGCAGCAGCAGCCGGAGCAGTAGTAGCACAGGAGAGTAGTTAAATGCAACGTTGTTGTTGATGTTGCTGCTACCAATGCTGCTGTGTTAACGTTAACATTGTCGGTGTCGTGCTACTACTCTTCCTCTTCGTAGTCGTCATCGTTTTATTTCGTATTATTGTTTTGTTTTTGCTGCTGTTGTTGTTCCCTTTTTCTGGTCTGTTTCACGAGTGCAAAAATGTCAAGTTCAGTTCAATAACATTAAACGGCCAGGGCGAAAGAGGGAGAGGTAGGAAGAAAAGGTAGCCATTATTCTCCCCTTCCTCAAAGCCGCCCTTAAACGAACAAATAACCAAGTGTGGCATACTCCTATGTGTGTGCGTGAGTGTGAATTCAGATGTATGTCAGCCTGTGAGTGAGTGTGTGTGTGATGTGTGGGAAACAAATAAAACATCGAAAGAGATGCGATGCCGTTATTTTGTTAACGGCCTGATATACTTATATTGTACATAGTTGATAAGAATCCATACGATTCAATTAAATTTCAAACATAATTAGTTTTTCAAATTAAATTTCTTTCACATGTTACTCCCACTCCTTTCTTCCCACACCCCACATACATATTTAAATAATGTGCCCCTTAATGTTTCCCCTTCTTGTGCTAACACACTGTCTCAAGTTCAAATGCTTTTCTTGTTAGACACATCATCGGATCAATGCGGAAATGAATACCCACAAATTCAGTTTAAAGAGAAATTCTGGGAAAGTACAACAAGAAAAAGTTTTTCTCTCGAATTTATCCTTAAAATTGTCTATTAAAGCTGCTGTTGGGGATTTTTCAGAGAAACCAGAAAGTTTTCCAACAGTTTGTGTCTGACACAGAGAGTAGGAGAGAGAGAGGATGATAATTTCAACAGGATAAAGCGCAGGTGCTACAGAAAATCAAAGAGAGAGCGAAACTCCCAAGAGAGACAGAGATAGAGAGAGCTATAAATTGAGCAAGAGTCCATCTTCATGCAGACTTCAAGTTATATCGAAAAATACTGGGAAATTTTTTTCTGCTTTCAGATTTGTTCCATGTGACTGATTTTCCAAACATGCTGGTAGCAAACTGCTCACTAGGGTGTGTTCTCTGTGTTAAACTCTCTCCCTTGGCAGAAATGTGCGCGCGAGTTCTCTTACTCTGTTTCTCTCTATTTCAGTATTCCCATGGTTGTTGTTGGGAAAATTATTTGTAGTTGTAAAACGTTTCTTCTAATTGTTGTTTTCCCCCCAAAAAATTAAACCAAAAACTCTCGTGTTTTGTAAATATTGTTTTTGTTCATAAACAAAGTTTGTTTTCGCTGTAGTGAAAAATAAACTAAAATTGTATTTTAAAGAGCATTCGTATCTCTTTCCCCCTAATAACCCCCCCAACACTCATTAAAGGATTCTCATTGAATGACAAAGTGGCAGCAATATTTTTTTCATTTATATATTGCGCGCGCAATTTTTCTCCCGGAAAATATTTATTCAACTTTAAGTTGGCAGAAATATTATGTAAAATGTATCCTTCGGCCCTCCCCCCACTTCATTCGTCCCTTCTACACGGAAAATATATATATTTTTATTATGCGGCTTGTGAAAACACGTGTAAGGGGAGGTGTCACAAGTTTGATGAACTTCGAAGACTTAGTGGATCTTTTTTTATAAGGATTAAATAATGTGGCTATGTGATGCCATCGCTCTTTTTGAAGTATGTGTTTCCTGCAGATAATAAGTCGTGGATACATACGGCTTTGAGGGTATAGGGCAAAAATATCTTTACAGTCTAATATTTGTTTCATTGGAATAAAAAAATCGTATTATCGAATCAGTAGATTGTATAAAATAGAGATCGATAGTATAAAGGAGGACCTCAGAGGTCGATTCTAGTACATATGAAGGAAGACCTCAGATGTCGACTCTAGTATAGAGAAAGACCTCAGAGGTAGACTCTAGTATAGAGGAAGACTTCAAAAGTCGACTCTAGTAAAGAGGAAAACTTCAGAAGTCGACTCTAGTATAGAGTAAACCCTCAGAGGTCGACTCTAGTATGGAGGAAGACCTCAGAGGTCGACTTTAGTAAAGAGAAAGACCTCAGAGGTCGACTCTAGTATAATGGAAGACCTCAGAGATGGACTGTAGTATAGAGCAAGACCTCAGAGGTCGACTGAAGTGCAGAGAAAGAACTCCGATGTCGACTGTAGTACAGAGAAAGAAATTACAGGTCGGCTCTAGTATAGAGAAAGACCTCATAGGTCGACTCTAGTATAGAGAAAGACCTCAGAGGTCGACTCTAGTATAATGGAAGACCTCAGAAGTCGACTGTAGTATAGAGCAAGACCTCAGAGTTCGACTGAAGTGCAGAGAAAGAACTCAGGTGTCGACTGTAGTACAGAGAAAGAAATTAGAGGTCGGCTCTAGTATTGAGAAAGACCTTATAGGTCGACTGTAGTATAGAGAACGACTTCAGAAGTCGATTCTAGTATAGAGGAAGACTTCAGAAGTCGATTCTAGTATAGAGGAAGACTTCAGAAGTCGATTCTAGTATAGAGGAAGACTTCAGAAGTCGATTCTAGTATAGAGGAAGACTTCAGAAGTCGATTCTAGTATAGAGAAAGACCTAAGAGGTTGACTCTAGTGTAGAGAAAGACCTCAGAGGTCGACTTTAGTATAAAAAAAGACCTCATAGGTCGTCTGTAGTATAGAGAAAGACTTCAGAAGTCGACTCTAGTATAGAGGAAGACTTCAGAAGTCTTGCTTTTGGATGGGAATCCTACCCTACGGTACAAACCCAAACATGTGACAGCTCCATTAGGATATGAACCGGTCCCCACTTTTTTGATAAAAACAAACAGTATCTTTAGCATTACTTTGTCATGGGAGGTGGTAAATAGACACCATGTGACTAATCCAGTACCGGTTCTAAATAATAGGCACTTTATCTATTCAATATTATTCAGAAGATAGTTTCCATTTAAAATCAATTAAATGTTTACTATTTAATTGTTAATTTTATGATGACGTTTGACGCCAATTAATTGTAAACAATAAATCATTAAGGGTCAGAACAGTGATAGCTCTTTCTATAACTAGGGGACATATGACGGTATTTAATATCGAGTACTATACGATCGAAATATGTTTTTATTATCATTAAAAGAGTAGACGTTTCTGTCGAATTCAAGAATATTGTTTACATGCATTCTTATACAGCTTATCCGGATAGTTTTTAATTAATTCCAATGCTCACTTTTTCAGAATGAGACTAATTGAAATTACTTTTCGATTGAAAAGTTCTCGGCATCGAATGCCGTGATTTGGCCTCAGTTATGGGATATGTACACTGAATTTACATGCCTCCTCATTTCCCGTAGGGTATAAACACTACTGGAATATGGACTGGTACAAAGCCAAACTTATGACTGGTCTATTAAGGATCAATTTGTAGATTCTTTCATATATGAAAACAACCGTTAACTTTAACATGCCTTTGTCATTGAAAAAAGTGAATTGTCAACTTGGGACGTATCCATGTACTGCTCTAAAATAATGCATACAGTCAGACAGCGTAAGTCACAATAGGAACCCATTAAATGTTTACTATTTAATCTTTAAACCTAGAAAACTGGTCCGTACCTGGTCCTCTACTAAGGAATAAAAAACCCAGGCAATCGTCAGATATGGCGAAGATAACACAAGTGACCTTTTACTAGGGACTAGATAATGCATCTTGTAGATAACCTAAAGGTCCGCCTTCTAAGGAGTAGTTGGGTTATCTACCGCCCACTAAGGAGTTGATAACCCAAATGTACGTCTACTAAGCAGTAGATAACTCAACTGGCATTTGACAAAGTAGTAGATAACACAACTGGTCCTCCTCCAACAGTAGATAACCCAACTGGACGTCTACTAAGGTGTAATTGGGTTATCTACCGCCTACTAAGGAGATGGTACGTCAACTGTACGTCTACTAAGCAGCAGATAAACCAACTGGTATTAGTAGTAGATAAACCAACTGGTCGTCTACTAAGAAGTAATTGGATTATCTACCGCCTACTGAGGAATTGTTACCTCAACAGTACGTCTACTAAGCAGTAGATAAACCAACTGGCTTTTTACTAAGGACTCAACGGGTCCTCTAAAAAGGAGTGTATAACCGAACTGGTTCTCTACTAGGTGGATACTCAACCTGTCGTCTTAATAAGGACTAGATAACCCAACAGGTCGTTTACTAAGGAGTTGATAATCCAACTGACCGCCTTCTAAGGAGTAGATAACCCAACTGTTCGTCTACTAAGGATTACTTAGGTTATCTACCGCCTACTAAGGAGTTGGTACCTCAAATGTACGTCTACTAAGCATTAGATAAACCAACTGGAATTTTACTAAGTAGTAGATAACCTAATTGGTCCTCTTCTAAGGAGCAGATAATCCAACTGGTGGTTTATTAAGGAGTTGATTTCTCTGATGCAGTCGTATGATGGCACTCCACATCCAGAAATATTGTTTGGTTCATCTACAAAGCCCGTAAAGTAGTCTATGGTAAATTGACAATTCATTTCAGGTAGGCTAAAGACCTACTGAAACATTCTTTGTGGGCTTTTCATTATATGTAGTTGTTTAAAAATCAATCCACCTGAGGAGAATGGTTCTAAATATGCGGGCCAGATTTCAGTAGTAGTTTAGTGTGACAAATTTCTTACCACCCAGAAAACATAATGAGATGAGATCTGCGAGATTTGATATTGGTTTTAACTGTGCTATCTTTGTAAACGATTTTAACAGCATTCCAGGGATTTCATATTTTAATCCTTGGAGAATTTTTCATTATCTGAGGAATTTTTTCTTCCTAAGCAGGAAGCCTGCAGCACAGCGCAATAACACTCACAATCGCATAGTCCCAAAAACGATCGGCCATTAATCCCCTCATAAAATCCATAATAATTAGACAAATGTTTTCTTTTTCATTGTCTTCTTTCTCTGCATCTCTCCTCCCTCTCTTCCATTGGTTGGCTGCTGAAGTTGTTATTTATTTTTGTCTTAAGATCTCTTTGGGAATTCGGTGTGTGTTTGTGTTTTCGACTGTGTTTTCTTATAGATTACAACGAAATCCCATTAAAAATGCATTGGCTACGTTGATGTGTGTGTGTTTGTGCTCCGTGCTGATGATGATGATGATTATGGAGAAGAAGAGGTGTTTGAGAAATTCCATTCCAACGAACCGGTTACCCATGCAACTGAAACAAAAACAAAACCTCTTTAACAACAACAAAATGCAACAATTCACAGAGGTACTCATACTAAGAAAGTCCTACTAATAAAATACCTAAAAACAGCTGTTTTTGTTTTTCGAGTTGCCTGATCTTTAAAAATACACGACAAAGGCACGCAGAGAAAAAGTGCGGCAATAATAACAGCAGGTATTCTTCCACTTACACTTCATAACCTGATTAACTACGGCCGCAGACAGACAGACAAAACGTTCCTCCAATAAATAATGAAACGCATTTAGCAGAAAAATATATTGAACTTCAATGGCCAACATAACTGATTCAATGTAAAGGAAGAGAATGAAGTATTCTTAAATGATGTAAAATGTTTGAAGATAAATGAAAAACAAACCGGTGATTAATGATTCATTTTTGCTGTTCTAATTCGTAGAGACAGATGCTTTTAAATCGTGGGTAGTTGGGTAGCTAACATGTGACATCTGTAATAGGCCTTTGGGTCCAAAGGATCATTTAAAAAAAGAACTCAATATGCGTTGCTGCATGTCGCCTTGAAAGATTCTTGGCAAAATATAAATTGTTTAATTATAAACGAAGACAGAACCCGCTAGACCATGACAGAGGCAAAAGGTTGCTTGTTTTATAAATGTGAAACCGTCATCAGATGGATGGTGACAACAAATGTTCGTTGCTCAAATTTTTAAGATAATATTTGTAATAGATAAATTTGTCGCTAACTAATGTTTCAGTAAAGTTAATCTAACTATTTTTCTATGAGAAATAAATTTTTCTAAATCTTTGTATCAAATTAATTGCATTTAATCGGCAAATATAAAAAATGTTTTAACCGTGAGAAGTTTTTAGTAACACAAAATTTGCAAAATAAATCTTCAATCCAAACCACTTTTCCTTCTTTATTCACTTTTATGAGAAAAAATAAAGCAATTTGTTTTAATCAACTACAAAATTGGGTTTAGAGTTTAAAACGTTGTGGTCTACTTTTAGTGCAATTACTTTAAATTTAGAGAATCTGTTGTTGAGTTAGATTTAAATTAAATGCAAACTTGGAGATTGCCACCTCAGTAATACACACGAAGAAATATGTATACACAGAGAAACGAAATTTTATACAACTACCACATTTCCGGGCAGTGAACATTTGTTTGTAGAATTTACGATTTATTTTCCACAAACAATGTGTCATTTCGAGCAAAACAATTTTATGCCGCCAACATACAAAGATGTGCCGCATTTTCGGCTAAAAAATTATTTGTCCAATAATTTTCCACAAACAAAATTTCATTTCTAGAAAAATATTTTTATGACTCCAGAATTACAAGAGTAACTGTTGAAAATATCGTTCATTCGGAAAGAATTTTACTTTTACCACGATTTTTTTCTTTGAATCGCCATAGGTTTGGCTATTCTCAGAATTTATATGTACCATTAGAACTCAATTATTTTTCTATTTCATTTCTAAAAAATAATTTTATGACTCCCGAATTACAAGTGTAACTGTTGAAAATATCGTTTGTTCGGAAAGAATTGTACTTTTACCACGATTTTTTCTTCGAATCACCATAGGTTTGGTTATTCTCAGAAATGATATGTACCATTAGAACTCAATTATTTCCCCCAAACTAATATAAAGTAAAGTTATTACCTTACATAAGTGTCTTGTGTTTTCCTACGATTAACATCGATAAATTACCTGAAAATAGAAAAAGAAAAATAAGAAGATAATTAGTAAAGGATTTCTATGAAATTACATTTTTTATTTGAGAACATAGAGTTATAAAGGCAAAGATTAGATATTAGAGATATGACAACATAGGAGTATGTAACAATAAATATTTATTTATCTATATGAATTACAATACAAAGTAAATGCATATTCTAATTTTATGGTCCAAGGAAAATTAGACCATGTGGCTAGATTTTGCAACGACAGACCGGAGGCTCTGGTGGGAATCGAACCCACAACCCCCAAACTCATAGGCGAGCACGCAACCAACCCACCTACTGGGGTGCTCTAATCAATAAATATATAGAGACAATTTGAAATGGTTGCGAAAATACATTAAGTTGCGAAAATTTCACGAAAATCAGCTATACCAAAACAAAAATTTGTAGGTGCTCTTTCCCGTTCTCAACAGTTCATTAACTACAATTCTGCGAGATAATTCTGTAAGGCACTGGACAGCAATATCATTAGGTTAGGTTGTAAGAGGATGATAACAGATGATGATGTCTAAAAACTGGACCATGTTTGATATATTGTTATTCCTCGCGTTGTGCTCGTTCTCCTCTTCTGTTTTTTTGTTTGTTTAAATCCGTGAATTCCCTCGAAATGCTCTTTATTACCACATATTTCCTATGTCCTCTTAGAATCGAAAGTTCTTCTGATCTGCTTTTTACATGTACCTCATGTATATATTGCCATGGGTGCTATTTTAACGCAAAAATGTTCTTTGGTTCGATACCAAGAATTACCAGAAGAGTCTGGGAAGGAAAAGGGTCGAGTATCTTGCTTCATATTTTGCCTGGGTTTGGGCACTGAGTGATAACTGTCTTCCAAATAATCAGCCTGGCCACATTATCTACGTAAGTCGTCATTTCTGATGCCGATTCCGTAAGATATGCCATCCAAAGATTTGGACCGAAGCCAACTCTTCCATCGAGCTTTGAACCGTCTGTATAAAAGTCCAAGTACTTCTTGCCTGATATTCTACCATCTTATTAGTGTCCAGCAGGTTCACAGTTTCTGCAGCTTTTATTGAATACAATGTTCGATGCACCCACCATAAATATAATAATAACTGTCATAAAAAATTATCATGTCGAGGTGTAAAAATCTTATCAAGAATTCCTTACTTGTGAAAAATTACTATGGTACTATGGACCTCTCTCAACCTTTTTATGAAAAATAAACAGATTGCACAAGGTATTTGTTCTGCTTGATTGTTTACATTGATTTTACTGTAAGCTGAGTCAACAACTGACTAAAGTGAGATTAAATTTTGATTTGTCTTCTTCTTTTGTCTTGGAAATGTCCATGAGTTGTCTGCCTTTGACTAATATTGATTGTCATTTTTGTAGGGCCAAGTGCTTTAAGAGAAATAATGCACCGAGGGCCTTATTTCTTAGGCTAACGGCAGAGCGCTCAAAAGTACTAGGGTCGAATCACGTCATTCGACATCGAGTATTTTACGATCGAAATTTGTTTTTTACTATCGTTAAAAGAGTATAAATTTATGTCGAATTCAAGTAGAATGTTTAAATAAATGTTCATGGACTTTATCTGAATAGTTTTAATAAGTTCCCATGTTTACTTTTTCATTTTAACGAAAATTAAAATGTCTTCTCGATCGAAACCTTCTCGATATCGAATGCCGCGATTTGGCCCCTGCTTGTGTTTTCTTATGTTATCACTCGAAACATATCAGAAGCGAGAGAGAAGCTAGAAGCCGCAAATGACGGTGTGAAATTGTTGTTAGCATCCGCATATAGCGTTAACTCTTCAGTCAACACTCTTACGTTCACAGAACTGTATATGCCTTAGAATGTAGCTCCGGATTGACTAACCTTTGCTAGTTCGCAGCAAATATCATGTGCGATTATCTCGAAAACAAGGACTAACCTAGAAAAATGTCTACCACTACAAAGCAGGGATGGAAAATTCAATTTCTCAAAAAGTACTAAAATGGTACTTTTTAACGGAAAAGGTACTTGTTTCTTTAATAATAATAATTTAATGCAAATATAATGAAATTGATGACTTTTTCATGAAAAATATTTAACAATGTATTTAATAATGTTCATCAATAACTATGCAAACTTCTTTCTATAATGAGGCATCATTAAATATACCTTCCACTAGTATCAATTTCCTAAAATCATTTCATAAAATTATGAAATGAATATTCTGAAAAAAACTTCAAATGCTTGCAAAATGAACCCCATTTTCAGGAAATACATCAACGAAAAATATATAACAAGATTAAAACTCCCGCGCCTATTTCAAAACATCGGTGCTTTTTTTTAAACTTTAAAAAATTCATATGCATAAAAATTGTCTTTAATAGAAATAGCACGTGTTGTTGGTGTTTTAGGAAATAAAATATCGTTTCATTCTTACAGAACTCAGAATTGGCTTTCTATAAGGGCATATATTGGATTAACTTCTGAAGAATAAGTAGATGGGAGAAAATGGTACCAAAATGGTCGTGGGGGTACTTCGGTACTTTTGAAAGTGGAAAAGTACTGAAAATAGTACTAAAGTACTGACTTTTCCATCCCTGCTACAAAGTAAGAACGATTTGCTCGTGATAACCGACAGCCAAACGAAATTTGAATTGCTGCGACCATCAGGTGATCGGCAGAGCAGTAAAATGGTTGCAGTAATCAATTTACAGTTCTAAAGATCAATTACACTATGCAACAAATGAACACTTTTTGAAAAATACACGAACCTGACTGTATAACTTCGATTCTACTACCAAATGGTAGTATAACCCTATACTTAGTTTCGCGAGATTGGCGACCAATTTTTTTATGGACCTCGAAAGATTCGGAATATCAGTGGACCCCTTGAAAAAAGGTGTAATCGGTTTTTGAGCAACAGCTACTTTAGACTTGGTGATAGCGCTTAACTATATTTGGCAATAATGTAGCTAAGAACACGTTGAACAAAGCCTGTTAACATTTCATGCCAAAAAAATTTTGTTTTCATGATCTTTTTTTCCAAAAACATAGGATTAAATTTACTTTTTTTCACTTTTTTCGGCATAACTTTAAGGGATCGCTGATTTTTTACTAACAATATTTGGCAATATTGTAGCCACGGTAAATCTGAACAACTCTTATGAACAAATCAGTACAATCTGAACGTGTCTAGGCACCTTAAATAGCTCAAAAATCCACATTGTACGCCAAAAATTTAAGTATTTCACTGTTATGTAACAAAAATATATTTTTCTGGTATGGGGTATGTTCAGCAATTTTATAGAAAATATTAAGGCCAATATTTTTGTGGAAAATTTTAACCCTCTAGCTCCCCCACATAACTGTAATTTTTGGCCCCATTTTAACAAATTGTCAAAAACACCCCTTAAAAGGGGGAGGGCGGGTATGAAATGTTCTACAAAAATGTTCGCCATAAAATTTTACTATATGTGTCAGAACACACCAGAGCTCAAAACATAACACAAACACCAAAAAAAGGTCAAATTCCTGATCGTGCATCAATGTTAGTCGTACGATCTAGTGGTTGAAGCAATGAAGATACCAGTAAAGAACGTTGTTGACTGGAATTTGACCGTTTTTTGGGTTTTTGTGTTAAGATTTGGGTTTTGGTGTGTTCTGACACATATAGTAAAATTTTATGGCGAACATTTTTGTAGAAAATTTCATCCCCGTCCTCCCCCTTTTAAGGGGTGTTTTTTACAATTTGTTAAAATGGGGCCAAAAATTACAGTTATGTGGGGGAGCTAGAGGGTTAAAATTTTCCACAAAAATATTGGCCTTAATATTTTCGATAAAATTGCTTAACATACCCCATACCAGAAAAATATATTTTTGTTACATAACAGTGAAATACTTAAATTTTTGGGGTACAATGTGGATGTTTGAGCTATTTAAGGTGCCTAGACACGTTCAGATTGTATTGATTTGTTCATAAGAGTTGTTCAGATTTACCGTGGCTACAATATTGCCAAATATTGTTAGTAAAAAATCAGCGATCCCTTAAAGTTATGCCGAAAAAAGTGAAAAAATGTAAATTTAATCCTATGTTTTTGGAAAAAAAGAGCATGAAAACAAAATTGTTTGGCATGAAATGTTAACAGGCTTTGTTCAGCGTGTTCTTAGCTACATTATTGCCAAATATAGTTAAGCGCTATCACCAAGTCTGAAGTAGCTGTTGCTCAAAAACCAATGACACCTTTTTTCAAGGGGTCCTCTGATTTTCCGAATCTTTCGAGGCCCATAAAAAGAAATTGGTCACCAATCTCGCCAAACTGAGTATAGGGTTATACTACCATTTGGCAGTAGAATCGAACCTATACCGTCAGATCCGTGTATTTTTTTCACTGTTGCACAGTGTTATTGGTCACAACTGCAAACATATTTCCGCGCGATATTGGCAAAATAAAATTAAAATACTTGAAGTATGAATATCTCATACAGTATTGCAGATATGTTCACGCAAGGAACTTTCCTTTACAATTAAATAAAATATTAGACAACCTTTCGGCCCAACGGAAATTCTTGGATTCAAAAGAAGAATTATTTATTTATATCAATTACAATGCAAAATAAATTTATATTCTAATTTATGGTCCAAGGAGAAGTCGGGTGACAAAGACCGTGTTGCTTGTTATATTTTTTGTAGTGACAGACCAGATTCTCTGGTGGGAATCGAACCCACTACTCAAATCCCAAAACTCATAGGCGAGCACGCTACCAACTCACCTACTGGGGCGCTCAAAAGAAGTTTTATTTTCTGTGAACTAATTTGAATGTTGACCAAGTTTTAAAAGAGGTGTGTAGTTCTCCTAAAATGCTTTCGTGTCGAATGAATATGTATTAGCTGGTCCCAACTTTTAGATATATAAGGTCAAACATACGTAATTAATATGTAAAAAATTAAGAATACCTGTATGTAAGTACATACGAGTATATGGTCTATAGTTGTTCTTTTTGTAATTTATCTATGTCGTATTCTATACATATTATTAAGATAGCCGCTGAATAAACGAGGTGATCCTGCCAGGTGTCGGCAAATGTTTGTAAACGTTTTAACAAGGTTTTGGCCCCAGTTGAAAGATTAATATGCTAACTTCATTTTTATCACACGCCTTTCCACTTCGGTAAAATACAAGGTAATTAATTTTAATGTTTTTTTAATCTTGCTACAATGCTGATAATGCTGATGGTAAATTATGATCGTGTTAGGAGAACATTTGTTCTCAAGGACATCGCCGCGCCCTGCCTTATTAATAATATGCAGATGACCTGTGTCAACAATATCATCACCATTCTCACGAAACACATTCATTAAATTTCCTCATCCAATTGCACGTGAACATATTTCTCAGCTCTTTGTGGTTCCCCTCTGCAACAACAAAAGCAACTGGTAGCGATGATCGCCTTGGCGTGTTGCCGGTGGTCTGGTGGTCTACTGGTTTTAACTGCAGTCCCCGTCTGTCCCCCATCAACGAGTGACTATCGGTATTGAGTTATATTGCACCTTGCACATCGTGTACGATTACTAGCTGGTATTTGGGATATTGAATATGTATGTCCTTGTTTTGCAGGGGTAGATGAGCTAAAGTACTTGGCTGCTGCTGCGGCGGCTGCCTAGAGTGTATATTTGCCGGCATGTGTATCCTTAGGTATATCCTTGTTTTTGTTTTTTCGGTTCCTGATCGTGAGCTCCTGTTATTGTCTTCTGTTTTTGTTGTCTGGTTGACAGCTGTTTCTTGATAATTGCAATTTTCCTTGGGTCTGGTTGGGTACCTCTTTTTGTTTCCATTGTTCGTGTCTAAATTGCAGAGACGATCAATCGATCAGTTTTGTTCCGTTTTCTCTGTTTTTTTTTTCTTTTTGACTGACTATCTGTAGGATAGTGCTGCGTGTGTGGACTTGTACTGCTATTTTTGCTTTGTCTTGTTGCTGGAGGTGGTTTCCCAGATGATTACGACGGGCATTTGCCTTGAAAGGTTTCAATCATCTGTCGGTGTTTTTAGATGAATGCGACCGCAAGACTGATCTGTTTTTTTGTTTCTATGCTGTGGTTACAATAATTTTCTCCGTTTGTCATGCCTTTCTTGTAAATCATCTGTTTTGTTATGGGTAGAGCGTTTAAATATTTTCACGTGTGGTTCGTGGTTTTGCCTTCATGCATGTCTGTATATTGGACACTTTTCGAAAAAATGTTGACAAGTAGAAGAGAACAACACAGTAGGTTTTTAAGCATAAATTGAAACATTATTTTGATATAGTAATTTGGGGCACATTTTTGGGGCTATTAAAGCCCTTAAATTATTACAAAATATATATCGACTGAAAGCTCTTTTCTTTAGGCTGCGCAGAATTAAACCATAATTTATCTTAGGAAATTTGAATTTCCTCAATCTCTTGTGTTGTTTCTTTACGCGCCAGTTAGAAAGTGAGAATGTGATGAGGAAATTGATATAAAAAATAATAATTTCCAAATTTGTATAAAAACTTATTAATGAAACAAATTCGTATTCCGAGTATTTTGTTCTGCTTGCTTTGATAAAACGACACCCTTCCAAATTTTTGTGGTACACTTTTGTGGATTTTGATGTACTTAAATAGTAAAAACTGTCAAAAATATGAATGTTCATTTTTCAGAGAAGTGCAGAATCACATTTTTATTTGATTTGTTTTTTTTTGTATAACCAAAAGGCCACTTTTAAATAACATATTAAAATTACAATCTACGAATTATTGTGGTATAATTTTAATGTAAAATGTATTTGAATGGAGACCTCTTTGTCTGAAGTATTCTTAAATTACACTATGACACAAAAAAATTATGATGTGTGCGAGTCATACAAATTTATTTTTTTGTGCATGTTAAGACATTCTATTCCATAAAATCAAAACAAACAAAATTTTGAAGTAGTCTTTTTATTTTTTTAAAATTCCAATTTTTATGGACGTTACCTTTAGTATTTAGATCATATTTGAAGTATATAGCGGTGATATGCGTTAAATTTAATTTAATTATGAGGGTTGCAAATCTTGGAAATATTCTTTTGACGTAGAGACAGCGGTTTAGTAACAGTCGTTAAAAAAACTAGAAATAGTTGATTTGAAAAAATGATTTTTGATGACACGAAAAGATTTTAAAATATAGAAAAAAACAAAATTTTAAAAGATAGCCTGCTAACGAAGAAAACAATGCATACTTGAAAAATCTATGGATAAATGTATAAGTTATTACCCATTTGATAAGGGAAATAAAAAAATCATATTTTTTATTTTGACCATTTTGTGTGGGAGGTGCCCAAAGGAGGCGTGGAAATAACGCCCATTTTTCACGGGACTGTTGGTACTATAAAAACATTACACTGCACAACATTTTAAGTATTTGTTACACTGGAATCAAAGTTATAAGCCGTTAACTTTTTGGACAAAAAGATCAATTTGTGTGGAAGGTACCAAAAGGGGCGAGACATTAAGACCCATTTTTCACAGGACTGTAGTTACTATAAAAGCATTACACTGCACAAAATGTCAAGTATTTTTAGGAACCAGAATCAAGTTATAAACCGCTAACTCTTAGTGCAAACAGTCCAGTTGTACGTGATGTACTAAAAGGGGCATGGCAATAGCGCTCATTTTTCACGGTACCGTCGGTACTATAAAAGCATTACACTGCACAACAATCAAGGTTATAAGCCGTTAACTGTTTGTGCAAAATGTTTTATTTGATCAAATCAAATAAAAAAAATATAATTTTGCACAGGATCGTTGGTACTATAAAAGTACTACACAGCACAAAATTTCAAGTACTTTTATGAAATGCAATCAATGTTATAAGCCGTTAACTTTTTGTGCCAAATGGTCCCTTATTGGGGCGAGGTACCAAAAGGGCCGTGTCAATTTCGCCCATTTTTCTCAAGGTGATAGCGACTAATACTATCTATGGAATAGCGGAAGAATCCGACAAGTAGTGTAGATGTTATTGAAGAATGAATATTTCAGTAAATTGTAACCCTAAGTAGGGGAGGTACTGGAAGAAGTGAGCCAATATGTTTCATCTTTGAACTTAGCCGGAGAGGGAAAATATTACTACATAAAACATTTTAAGTCAATCGTTTACTCCTTTTAAGAGTTATCGTGCGCACCAGCCAGACGACTAAAAATGTCCAAAAAGGGATTTATATCGAACATACATAGGGTCTAGCGTTACTTCCTCGAGTTGTTAAACTTTTGGGCCGTAGAATATCATTTACCTACATATACCCTCCTCCACTAAAGTAGGGGTATAACACAGACTCTCAATTAGACAGATATGCCTTCGAGACTTTGTTTACATTTCGTGAGTTACGAACGAAGAAATGAATTTTCAAACGCGAATAAAATAGTTCTTCGGAGTCTTTTCTTTAACTTTTTTTGCACTTAGCGATCGATATTAATTTTCTAAATGTTATAATTACAAAAAATATGGAAAATCGGTCTTAAAATACGCAAAACAAATCAATCGCTGAAATAAAATTTCTATTCGTTCGTCACTGGCTACTCGCTACTGGGCGGACTGTCTTTATAACATTATTTTCTTTGGGGTATACAACAAATTTTATTGATTTTCTTAATTCTCAACATAATCTCCTTTTAGTTCGATACACTTTTTCCAGCGATTTTTAATAGCTTCGACACCCTGTTTACAGTAAGAACTGTCTAGCTTCTGAAAATAGCCATCAACCGGAACCTCCACCTCTTCATTGCTGACAAATATTTTTCCGCCGTGCCATTTTTTTAAGTTTGGAAGCAATAAATAATCTGAAGAAGCTAAACCTGGCGAATAAGGTGTGTGCTGAAGCAATTCGAACTTTAGTTAGTTGATTTTGGGCATCGGAATAGTGGATGTGTGAACTGTTGCATTGTCTGGATTGTGAGCAAACGCGGCACCCATCTGGCGCACAGCTTTCTCACCATCATATTTTCCGTCAATATGCGATGTATAGCACTTGTTTAAAAGCCCATGACTTCAGCTAGCTCACGAACAGCTAGCCGACGGTCATCCAATATCATTTAGTGGATTTTTTAACCATTTCTGGCGTGGACACCTCAATTGGTCGATCACTATGGTGTTCGTCTTGGCAGCCCCGTTTAAACTCTGCTACCCAATATTTTATAGTTGTAAAAGAAGGAGCAGACTTTTCCAAAGTAGAATCTAGCTTGGTTTTGATATTGGTTGGACTGAGACCTTTCAAATGAAGGTATTGAATTGCATATCGGTGACCAATTTTCTCCATGTTTACAAATTTACTGAGATCGTTTATTTTTGAGTGCTAAAAAACTAGTAAACAATGTGGCGCCTTGAAACTTAAAATGTTCTAGAAGGTTGCCACTTTTCACGAAAATATATTTTTTAAAGTACATCTATATGCCAAGTCGGGTGTTTCGGGACCGCCCTAGTAAATTGTCTAAAATTATTGCACCTATTTTTTCAAACAAGTGCAGAATTACATTACATTTTAATATTGTCAATTTTTGATGTTAGTAATTATTAGATTATAATTTGAGAAGTTGAACACAGTTCTCTGAACAAAAACCAATCATTGCTATTATTTTGTGCGCGAGAGCCTGTAGGTGTGAAAATAAGTACCGCTATTCTCACCTTTCAGAGAGAGATCTTAAGAATTGCAAAGAGGAAGTACATATAATAAATGTGTTAAATATCTATTGAATCATTCACAACTTATTTTGTTGTTTAAGTTCACGGTCTAGACCGAAAGAGAGAAATGCAATTATTCCCCTCCGGCGGCGAGGTGCAAAGGAAGTAACGCTATTCTCACCTTTCAGAGAGAGATCTTAAGAATTGCAAAGAGGAAGTACATATAATAAATGTGTTAAATATCTATTGAATCATTCACAACTTATATTGTTGATTAAGTTCACGGTGTAGGCCGAAAGAGATAAATGCAATTAATCCCCTCCGGCGGCGAGTTGTGAAAATAAGTACCGCTATTCTCACCTTTCAGAGAGATCTTAAGAATTGCCAAAGGAAGTCATACAATAAATGTGTTAAATATCTATTGAATCATTCACAACTTATTTTATTGTTTGAGTTCACGGTCTAGGCCGAAAGAGAGAAATGCAATTATTCCCCTCCGGCAGCGAGTTAATGACATTGGGTGACTGTTGGGTTAGGTTTGTCTGAGGTGTGTTGTCGAGACGACTTAAAACCAATTTCAAATTGGCAATTAACTAAAGCATATTATCAACGCCAAAGCAAAATAAACACACAACAGTGGCAGTGCCATCAACACCGACCGTTTGCACAGAAACCAATGACGACGACAACGACAGCGACGTCTGGGAGGCGATAAAGTTTTGTAAACTGTAAAAAGTAAACACCGACAACCGAGACAACCACCTTATCCTGTCTTAAGAAGGAGAAGTAGATAGTCGTAGTACGAGTATAGAGACGCTTTACGAAACTACTTAATGCCACCACGAAGTTGAAACTTTAACTTTAAAGTTTACCCTTTGCCTTAACTGTAAAATCTATTTAGCAGTGATACAAATGTATCCCTATGTCACCAAAAATAAACTACATAATCCACAGAGAGTGTGTGTGAGAGAGAGAGTGGGTATGTGTGTGTTTTTGGCGGGAAATTTCATTAGAGAGTTTTTTTTGACACCTTATGATTTTTTCCCTTTTTTGCTTGAAGAAATCTTTTGCACTAGCTTCCATACAGAGTTAGCTTGAAGTCAAATTGAATTCCATTAAAGAATTAAGTTGAAGCCTGCGTCTTCCTTTGACGAAGGAACTTGGAAAAACTTTTGCCGGCTTCACAAAAGTCGATGTCAGAACTGTTGCAAAACACATTCCGGATGAAAGACCTACTCATAAACTTTTCAAGTTTATTTCGATATGTGAGGCACGTGTGCATATGTGTGCAGTGGTATAGCAGGGCGATGTGATAAGTTGGGAATGTATGATAAGTTTTTCGATTATTGTTCCACTCACCATGGCCACATGTTTCCCAAAATTATCATACCAAATGTGGAAATATTTAAGATAGCCTCAGAAAAAAATCAGGATTTTTTTGACATGTTATTAAACATGCTTTTCAATTATAAAGCTTATACTACGAACGTATGTCTACTCAAACCTTAGCAAAAAAACAAAAAGGACTGCACGACAATGACACTAACAAGTTACTTCATGTCACAAGGATACTAAAACTAAGACTCGCACACACACACACTCTTTCAGTCACTCACAAGCAGATGCTGAGCTTTTTTGGGGGATATCAACATGAAGTTGGTTGTTGGAGATTTTGATGCTGATGATGATGATGATGATGTAATGTCCCTCTCTCCTTATCTTGGTATTGGATGTGAAGTGTGCCAAGCTGTCATTTAAGCGGAAGAAGTCCCTGTCAGTTTGCAACATATTTAGACAGTTACATAAATGTATCCCTCACACACTCACACACATACAAATATTCATAAAGCTATGAAACAATTTGTTGTACATAGTACAAGCTTCTAATGGAAGAAATCTCTCTAGGGAGTAAAATTAGCTTTTTAGAAAGGAAAAACCAATCTTCTTTCCTTTTAAAATTATTTGACTTATGTATGTTTTGGGGCAAAAAAATCCTTTCAAATACCCTGGAGAGTACACCACACACAAAGTCTGTGTGTGTGTGTGTGTCGAGAGTTCTATATGGAGACACTTATTTGCAGTATGCAATGTGTTTAGTCAATCGGCGCGTTTCCAAAGAAGAATCCTTTTGCCTCTCACTAGTGTCAAATGTAATTGGAACTAGTTTTAAGAACAAATCTCTTCAATGGCCCTGAAAAGGGAAGAAGATGTATCTCCTAAAGTACGCTACACCATATTGCACTAGAATTCGTGTGTAGTTCGTTCGATAACATAAAAGTGAGCGGCCCAGTAGGTGAGTAGGGTACATGCTCGCCTATGCGTTTGCGGGTCGTGGGTTCGATTCCCAACAGAGGCTCTGGTCTGTCGCTACAAAAATATAGCAAGCAATAAGGTCTTTGTCGCCTGGCTTTTACCTTGACCGTAAAATTAAAATATAAATTTACTTTGTTTTTTAATTTGTAATTTCCGTAGGAATAGCAGGAAACGACGAATGCAGGGCATGCAGCGAAAACAACTAAACGATGTAACATTTTCTGTGTCACTGCCCGGCTTAACACATGCAAGATCTCAATATTTCGGGTCCGACATATTACCAGACTTGACTCATCTCAGAGGATATGACTGGAAGATAATGAGAAAATTCTTGTCTAGTACCGATTTTCTGTAACTCGTGAGGTATAAAAAGATCATAAATAAGGAACGCACAACAGGCCCAACTACTGGCTTAAGTGTATGTCCATGGACATGAGACGTTTAAACGTCTCCTCTCTTCAACCTAACCTAACCTAATTTGTATTGTAATTCATATAAATAAATAAATAACATAACATTTTTTGACTTAGCTCTATGGGAATGGTTCTTGAGTTAAATTTTATAGAAATTGAAATCGTGAAAACCATTGATTTCTAACAAAAAAAATATTATTGTACGAATTCTATGATTTTTGACATATCTCACGATTAGGATTTTTAGCGGAAAGAGGTGAATTATTTAGCCCAATACACTGAGAAAAATATATGTATACGGAATCATCCGGAATTGCATACTCAGTATTATCTTCCTAGTCGCTACCTGAGAAAAATCGGCGAAGTTGCCACTCCCCCTTCGGTACCTCCCATATAAAGGGACCATTAAAGGTACCTCCCATATAAAGGGACAATTAACGGCTTATAAACTTCCATTCCAGACCTCACAAATACTTAAAATTGTGTGGAGTGTAATGCTTTTACAGTACCGTGAAAAATGACCGTTATTTCCATGCCCCTTTTGGTACCTTCCATACAAATGGACTATTTTACATAAAAAGTTAACGGCTTATAACTTTGATTCTAGTCCATGCAAATACTTAAAATTGTGTGATTTAAATGCTTTTACAGTGCCTATGGTACCGCGAAAAATGGTCGTTATTGCCACGGTCCTTTTGGTACCTCTCATACAAATGGACCATTTTGCACAAAAAGTTAACGGCTTGTAACTTCGATTCCAGCACATACAAACATTTGAAATTTTGTACAGTGTAATAATTTTATAGTACTGATAGTCTGTTCAAAGGGAGGTCATTTTAGAGGGGGATCAATATTTCCCCCTTTTGCACATTCTTATGATGAATCGCCAAATGGAACCGTCTGATCCTTACACTAGGTATATGATGTGTTCAGCAACGTTACTTTGAACAATACGAGGAACATTTGAAGCCTCTTTATCTTCAACATAGGGGTATTTTTGGTCCCTTTTGTGGAGAAGGGTAAAAATCACGCCTAAAACAAGGGTTTAACGCATCAAAATGTTCTACAAAAACAATTCTACTATAAGTCTCTGAATACACCAAAACCCGAAACTCAACATAAATGCCAGAAATAAGTCAAACCTTAAAATCCATTGTTAGGTTAAGCACCAATTCAAAAACGTCCGAAATTAACCTAAAAATTTGCCTTAAGTTTCGACTTATTTCTGGCATTAAAGTTGAGTTTTGTGTTTTGGTGTATTCAGAGACTTATGTAGAATTTTATGGCAAATATTTTTGTTGGAAATTTTAATCCTTTAACTCCTCAATCTAGGGGTCTAATTCTAATAAATTGTATGTATATTTTTTATGACGAAATATTTACTGAGGACAATAGAAGATTTCAGCAAATTGACTAAACATTTTCACTCCGTTTAAGGATAATTTTTCTAAATATTCGATTGTTTTTGTAACGGAAAAAACATGATTTTCTTTCAGTGTATGAAGGAACCTTTTCTGCCCCTCCGCCCGTCCATTTGTTATTGGCAAACATATTTCAATTAGTTTAATAATTACACAATCATGAGATTTAATCTTTAAAATCCTATCACCCACCACCTCTACCTTCTCTCACCCTCGTGAAAACCCCTAAGAAAAAGTTTCAAGTAAACAACCATATAAACCCTTGAAAATCAGCCCCCAACACACACAATAAACTCTTCAAGTTAAGGGGAACATACGGACTCACGCATATACGACGACGTCGACGACATAATGCCAACAACATTTTTCAATCTTCACGCTCAATGCGTCGCTACATCCAAAGCAAAGATTTAATTTCGATCTTTTGTAGCACTCAAATAAAACAAACACACACATTCAAAATAGGTACGAGTATATGTGTCTCATACTCTCAAAGAGAGCGAACGAGACACGTAGTCGTATTTGTCTAAAGCTCTTAGCAACATTTCACAGGATATTTATTATACTTCACTCCTATAACATCCTCGGCAAGAGTTTGACTGTGCGTGCGTGTGTATTTCTGTAGTAGAGTAGTCAGTCTCCCGAATAGCACGAGACTTCTACGATGACTACCGGAAAAGTTTGAAGAGTAAGCCTAGGGTGGGAGAGGGAAGTGAAAGGTTCATGACAGCAGATACTAGGAAAGCATAACGAAACGAAACGTAACTTAACGTAACGCCATGCCATGTAAAAGGTTAAGAGTGTGCAAACATTGATAGAGAAGTACTGAGGACTCCTATAGTAAAATACTATGGTATTTTCTTTTCATTCCCCACCTCTCCTTTTGGTCCTCTCACCTCTCCACGAACAGTTTGTCTATTCGTTTGTCAGTTGTGCGTGCATGAATGCCCGCCCGTTTATTTCAAAGCGACGAGTGTGTAAAGAAAAGCCGGGCATTGAGCAACGGAAAAAGGATGTGAAATAAAACAAGCAGTTTTCCTACTCCTCTTGTTCGGCTTTTTTTGCTCTATATCACATAGGTGGCTGGAAAAAGTTTTTCTTTTCTGTTGTTGCTGTTTTAGCTTTGTTTTTGTGTTTATTGTGTATGTGCTCACACCTTTTTGTCGGAACTTTTTACTTTCACATGTGGTGAAAGACACCGTTAAAAGGGGGGAAAGCGGGGACCATAGAGTGTTATGTGTGGGGCTGGTGTTATAAAAAAATTATTGGGGAGAGTCCAGAGAGGGGGGTTCGTACGGATTACATGTGAGAGTCAATTTGTGTGTGTTTGTCGGCTTTTATGCCCCCTACAAAGGTTGTGTTGTGTGTTTTGTTCCTTTTTGCATTTATTTGCTCTTCTCGTTTTTGTTCCCTGAAATGAAACGATATGAAAAACATTCTAGCGCAGATACGCACACACACACCCACTCACTGCATACATTTCCCGCTACTTTTATGCTTTAAACATGTGAGTTTTGGGTATTTTGAAAGTGCGGTTTGTTTTTATGCTCACGTGAAGGTATGTGCACGTATCAATGTATGTGTGTGAGTGTGGATGTTTGGTTGGGTCTTTCTCTTCCATTTTATTTATTTAAAAAATATGTCTGCACAAAACATTTGTTTGGTTTTGTTTTTATTGTTTTAATATTTTCTGAGGGTTTAAAATTTCAGTTTCTGTTGGGGTATTAAGGGAATTATGGCCAATAAATGTTGAATTGCGACAATTACAAAGGATTTTACCAGAGGGTTTTTTTATTCTGACTTAAATGAATTTCCTTTCGAAATAGACTGTGGCGTTTTTAGCGGCTGCTATTTTTATGTAAAGGCCAATTTTTGGTTAATTTTAAAAAATTCTGAATTAAAAATTCATGAACTATGAACTTTTCTAGAAAAAAAGTCATCAACGATGAACTTTTCTAGAAAAAAGGTTATCGATGATGAACTTTTCTAGAAAAAAAGTCATCAACGATGAAGTTATCTAGAAGAAAAGTCATCAACGATGAACTTTTCTAGCAGAAAAGTCATCAACGATGAACTTTTCTAGAAGAAAAGTCATCAACGATGAACTTTTCTAGAAGGAAAGTCATCAACGATGAACTTTTCTAGGAGAAAAGTCATCAACGATGAACTTTTCTAGGAGAAAAGTCATCAACGATGAACTTTTCTATAAGAAAAGTCATCAACGATGAACTTTTCTATAAGAAAAATCATCAACGATGAACTTTTCTATAAGAAAAATCATCAACGATGAACTTTTCTATAAGAAAAGTCATCAACGATGAACTTTTCTATAAGAAAAGTCATCAACGATGAACTTTTCTATAAGTAAAGTCATCAATGATGAACTTTTCTATAAGAAAAGTCATCAACGATGAACTTTTCTAGAAGAAAAGTCATCAACGATGAACTTTTCTAGAAGAAAAGTCATCAACGATGAACTTTTCTAGAAGAAAAGTCATCAACGATGAACTTATCTAGAAGAAAAGTCATCAACAATGAACTTTTCTAGAAGAAAAGTCATCAACAATGAACTTTTCTAGAAGAAAAGTCATCAACGATGAACTTTTCTAGAAGAAAAGTCATCAACGATGAACTTTTCTAGAAGAAAAGTCATCAACGATGAACTTTTCTAGAAGAAAAGTCATCAACGATGAACTTTTCTAGAAGAAAAGTCATCAACGATGAACTTTTCTAGAAAAAAGGTTATCGATGATGAACTTTTCTAGAAAAAAAGTCATCAACGATGAACTTATCTAGAAGAAAAGTCATCAACGATGAACTTTTCTAGAAGAAAAGTCATCAACGATGAACTTTTCTAGAAGAAAAGTCATCAACGATGAACTTTTCTAGAAGAAAAGTCATCAACGATGAACTTTTCTAGAAGAAAAGTCATCAACGATGAACTTTTCTAGAAGAAAAGTCATCAACGATGAACTTTTCTAGAAGAAAAGTCATCAACGATGAACTTTTCTAGAAGAAAAGTCATCAACGATGAGCTTTTCTAGAAGAAAAGTCATCAACGATGAACTTTTCTATAAGAAAAGTCATCAACGATAAAATTTTTCTATAAGAAAAGTCATCAACGATGAAATTTTTCTATAAGAAAAGTCATCAACGATGAACTTTTCTATAAGAAAAGTCATCAATGATGAACTTTTCTATAAGAAAAGTCATCAATGATGAACTTTTCTATAAGAAAAGTCACCAATGATGAACAAGTCATCAACGATGAACTTTTCTATCAGAAAAGTCATCAATGATGAACTTTTCTATAAGAAAAGTCATCAATGATGAACTTTTCTATAAGAAAAGTCATCAATGATGAACTTTTCTATAAGAAAAGTCATCAATGATGAACTTTTCTATAAGAAAAGTCATCAATGATGAACTTTTCTATCAGAAAAGTCATCAATGATGAACTTCTCTATAAGAAAAGTCATCAATGATGAACTTTTCTATAAGAGAAGTCATCAATGATGAACTTTTCTATAAGAAAAGTCATCAATGATGAACTTTTCTGTCATCAGAGGTGAGCTTTTCTATAAGAAAAGTCATCAACGATGAGCTTTTCTATAAGACAAGTCATCAACGATGAGCTTTTCTATAAAAAAAAGTCATCAATCTATAAGAAAAGTCATCAACGATGAACTTTTTGACATGAATTGGCATGTCATTTCATTAAAATCAATAATGTTAAATGTCACATGAAGACTTTCTTTTCAAAAACGTGCAGGATTGTATTTTAAATATATTATTGTAGAATTATGTTGCAATTAAAAATGCAGTTTTCTATAACATTTTGAGTGTGCAAAATACCATTAAATCACTTTATAAAAAGCATTTAATGAAACTGAACATTTACGCCGCCAACTAGAGCTGATGTAGCAAAAAAAAAATAAAGTCCGTGCCCACAATATAAATCAAAACTTTCCACCACCACAGCAGCAATGGAGTAGCATAATAAGCTTCGCGTCGGCAGTCCCAGCTGATGATGTTCTTGAAAATGTAATAAATACATTTCACTTTTTATTACAAACTCCATTTGGGCGAGTTTTTCTACGTAATTCCAAATGAGTTTTTGGTGCGATTTTAGAGTAGTCCTCCGTTCGTGGGGACGCGTTGTTATTACATTCAGCTGCAACAGGAGTAGATTCCAAACCCAGTATCAGTCATTGGAGTTGGAATTGTATAGAGATGTTGGAACTCATGTTTGGGACAACAATATTGTTGTTGTTTTTATTTTGGGGTGCGGTTATAAATTCCGTTTCCGTGTTGACATTTATTTTGATTTATGGCAACACTTATGAACACTAAATTCAACACTGAACCACCACTGCCATCATCACTATTTCCGACCACTACTATTGTGCCCACAGAGTCACAGAGATATGGGCCACCGGAGTCTGTTTTAATGTTGTTGTTGCTCATATCACAGACTAAATCCCCCACCGAAAACCACCGAAAACAACACGAACGTATACAGCAAAAAGGCCAGGGCAAACAATTAGTCTAAAAGTGCGTAGAATTTCTAGACACAACCAAAAATATTGTGGTTTAGTTGGGCAAACGACCGCCCGACCAACCGGACGGGCATAAAACCACAGAAGCCAATAAATGCAAAGGACCGACTCCAGTGATATCGATAGTGGGGGGGGGGGGGGACAAAACTATTCAACAATTTCCGTGGAATGTTGTGGGGGCGCTACAAAACAAAATCTGTAAATTTTTATGAATAAATATTATGAGTGGAAAATATTTCCCCAAGTATTTATAATCAACAAATTACTAAACTGGCAACAACAGTGCGACAATATCAACTAATAGCTATGGTGATGGTGATACTGATGATGTTGTTGTTGTTAATGGAGCAGGAGGAGAAGATGTGTCTGAGTTTTGGTGGTTAAATATTAACACAACTATTTTTAAAGTAATTTGTATGATTAGCCTTTTAGATAAACGAGGAGGGCTGTGTAAAGTACACTCAAAGCTAAATCTTCATATCATCAATGAGATTGTACATTGCATCAATGAAAATTGCCATTGTCTTTTTGTCATTAATGAAATTTACATTAAAAAAGAAATTATGGAAATATTTCATTATTATTTTAAAAAGGTTTTACTGCGTGACACATTCGCCCTTATTCCAGTTGGCGTCGTCGACGTCGATTCTTAGTCGACACTGTTTAGATTGACGACTTCATAAATTTTGAAATTTTTTTAAATATTTTTAATTTATAAAAAGGGTTTTTGTTAGTTCATGGATACCAAAAACATTCGTTTTGGCGTAAAGATGACAAAGCTAGAACTTCATAGATATGACGAAAATGATGTGACGGTGTCGACGACGCCAACTGGAACAAAGGCGAATGTCATTGTCTTAACGAATAAATTTACATTAATGAAAAGAACAACTTCTTTGCTGCAATAAAACATGTACATTGATGTGAGAAAAATTTTATGGATGCCCCTATTTATGTAGTGGAAAATTCATTATTTGTGCAATTTCTTAAGGAAATGTTAGTAACATAATATTTCTAAAGAAAAACCCGATAGTTAGGGTAAGTTCTTAACCAAAAGTTTCACTATCCGATAACATATTTACAGAAAACAATCACTAACTACATAAAAACTCTTCTACATAAAATCTTCAGTATCGATCAAATTTCAATAGAAAAATCGCACTATTCTATAAAATAATTTCACAATCGATAAATTTTCCCCAATGAAACTTCATTATCGATTATTTTTCAATAGAAAAACTCAAAATGGAAATATTTTATATAGAAAATATTCGCTATCCACATAATTTATGTAGAAAAGTTGAAATCTGTTTAAATTTTTTAAAAAAAATCTCCTATCGATAACTTTTCTAACGACATTTTTTACTATCGATCATACTTCTGTAGATTTTCATTTCACATTTTCTTTCTGCAGAAGATTGTTTTATTAATAAAGTTTCCATAAAACAAGTAAGAAAGTTTCAGTCGGGTAAACCGACTAAGGTATACCCTCACTTTGTGAGTAATGTAATATTGAATATTACTCGAATTATTCTGTCAATTTGTGTGGGAGGTACCAGAAGGGGTTTATCAAATACATTTTTTTTTTTGCTGAACATTAGATACTTTAAATTCATTGCACTGTGCCGACTTATAAGCATTTATGTGCACTGGTATAAACGTTATAAGACATGAAATTGTGGTATGATTTGGGCATTTTGTGTGGGAGGTACAAAGAGGGGCGTGGCAATAACGCCCATTTTTCACAGGGCTATAGAAACTATAAAAACAGTACACTGTACAAAATTTCAAGTATTTTTATACAGTGGTTTTAATGTTATAAGCTGTTAACTTTTGGTGCAAAAAGGTACCTTTGTGTGGGAGGTACCAAAAGGGGCGTGACAACAACACCCATTTTTCCCTGGACTGTAGGCAATATAAAAGCATAATACTGTACAAAATTTCAAGTATTTTTATACACTGTTATTAATGTTATAAGCTGTTAACTTTTGGTGCAAAATGGTGCATTTGTGTGGGAGGTACCAAAAGGGACGTGGCGACTTCGCCCATTTTTCTCGAGTTGATAGCGACTAATAAGCTAATACTATGTGTGGAATTTCAAAAGATTCGAATAAATAGTATAGCAGTTATTAAAGAATCAATATTTCACAACATTTTAACCCTTTGTGGGGGAGGTACTAGAAGGAGTGGACCAATATGGCCCATCTTCGAACTTAGCCGGAGATAGAAAAAAATATTACCACATACCAAAATTGAGGTCAATCGGTTACTCCTTTCGAGAGTTATCGTGCGCACCAGTCAGCAGACAGACAGACAGACAGACAGACAGACAGACAGACAGACGGACGGACATTGCTCATTCGACTTAAAATGACCCAAAACGGATTTCCTCCGAACATACTTGGGGTCTTAGGTCACTCCTTCGAGGTGTTACACTTTTTTCCGTAGCAAATGATATATACCCTCGTCACACTAAAGTGAGGGTATAAACAATGTATACCAACAAATATTACCAAGAACAAGTTGGTTAGTATCCATAATTTTTCACTATCGATAACTTTTCTGACGAAGCGTTCCGCTATCGATAACATACTTAAAGAAAAATCTCACTAACGATAACATTTTTACAGAGCTAAACCATTATCGCTATTTTTTTGTTAGAAAAATCTGAATAACGAAATATAGAAAATATTCACTATCGATATATTTTCTTAAGAAAGGTTTGACTACTGACTGAATGTTTTATGGAAAAATCCCCTATCGGTAACATTTTCGTATCGATCATATTTCTGTAAAAGATTTTTAATACATATTTTCTCTACAGAAAATTGTTCCATCGATAATGTATCTATAGAAATAATGTATACCCCAAAAATTGTGTTATCAATATTTTTTCATTATCGGTAACATTTCTATCGATAACTTTTGTAACGACACGTTTCGCTATCGATAACATATCTAAAAGAAAACAAGCAAAAGCGTAAAGTTCGGCCATGCCGAATCTTACATACCCTCCACCATGGATAGCATGGACCTCACAAAATAACTCAAACCTAAAGAAAATAACACCGAAAACACAAAAAATATAATAGATGAGAACAGTGGGAATCACAACAAGTTAGATGCTATATATGGGAGCTATATCTAAATATGGACCGATATGGCCCATTTGCAATCCCAAACAACCTGCAACTATAAGAAGTTTCTGTACAAAATTTGTTCAACCTAGCTCTATTATTGTGGACTGTAGCGTGATTTCCAAAGACGGACGGACAGACGGACATGGCTAAATCGTCTTAGAATTTTACGACGATTAAGAATATATATACTTTATGGGGTCTCAGATCAATATTTAGAGGTGTTACAAACGGAGTGAAAAAATGAATATACCCCCCATCCTATGGTGGAGGGTATAAAAAATATGACTTTCAATAAAATTTCTTCAGAAAAAAATATTAATTATAATTTTTAGTAGAAAAATTACATTTTTAACAAGTTTTATATAGAAAATATTCTCTATCGATTTTTGAATAGCTTTTTTTATAGAAAAATTGTACTATCGCTACCATTTCTAACGACACATTTTACTATCGATCATTTTTCTGTAAAAGATTTTCATTGCTGAACTTTTTACCACAGAAATTTATTCTATAGATAATGTTTCTGTAGAAACAATGTCTACCCACCATTTTTAATTTTTTTAACTATCGATAAGATTTTCATAGCATTTTTACCACAGAAATTTATTCTATAGATAATGTTCCTGTGGAAACAATGTCTACCCCCCTTTTTTAAATTTTTTTAACTATCGGTAACATTTTCATCGATAACTTTTTTAACGAAACGTTTAACAATCGATAACATATCTAAAAGAAAAATTCGACTATCTATACAATTGCAACAGAACAAAATCATTATCGATGTTTTTCAATAGAAAAATCTCACTATTGATATCTTTAATATAGCAAATATTTACTTTCGATGTAATTTATAAGGAAATATTTTACTATCGACTACCTGTTTTATAGAAAAATTCCGCTATCGGTAACATTTCTAATGACACATTTTCATGTCGATCATATTTCTGTAGAATGATTTCAATACATCTTCTTTTGCACAGAAAATGTTTCTATCAATAATCTATCAATATAAATAATGTATACTCAAAAATGTTAACTATCAATATTTTGTTCACTATCGTTAAAGTTTCTTACCTCGTTTCACTATCGATAACATATTTAAAAGAAAATCATGACTATCGATAAAATTTCTTCAGAGCAAAATCATTTTCAATAGAAAAAATTCACTATTTACAGACAAGTCTATATAGAAAATAATCGCAGTCTATACATTTTCCAATACTTACATGCAATACTTACATCCGACGGAAGTAGTCACACTACAGTAGTTTTAAAGTATTGTTTGTTGATTTTCATTACAGATCTTTTTTCTACATAACTTTTTTTCATCAATGTCTACTTAAAAATGTATCTATAAAAGTATAGAATTTCATAATCTGTAATTTATGTGTAGAAAATTGGCTTTCAAAAACTTTTGGATAGAAAAATTTCACTATCAATATTTTTTCTATTTAGAAAACTCGATATCGATAAATCGTTGACATACTACATAAACTCACATATTTCTTATTCGACAAATTTTGTTATCGAAATTTCCAACTATAACAGATGAATCGTTGACGTACTGCATAAACTGATATAGTTTTAAGTTTCGATAAAAAATTTGATCGAAGGGGGAATATATCAGTTTATGCAGTACGTCAACGATTCAATTTATATGGTAATTTATATGGTAAATAGGATCATATTATTACAAGTGTTTTTTTCAATCTATATAAGATAGATATTAATCGAAATGGACCTATATTTTTAGCAGTATATAGTTTACACGTACATTTCCACATCAATTACTTTTCGGTATCCCCTCGTATAAATTACAGCAATTGGATCCACAAACTACTAACAACAATAAAGTGTGACTGCCTTTATGCCAGCTCTTTTTTGGGGTTATGGCCTGGGGGAAAAGGGCAGGAGCCTGAGCAGGGAACAGTTCAGGATGTAGATGAGGTTGTTGGTTAATAAAATTGCAACCTCAGACTATTTTGTAATTTAAATGTGTGTGTGTGTGTGTGTGAGGGCGTTGGACCATAAGAGTATGTGTTGTTTATCTGTCCGTCCGTCCGTCTGTCGGTCGTCTCATTTATGCCAACGACCACAAAGTACTTCTACTGAAATGAAGGCAATAAATATAACAAAAGGGAAGGTTTTTGAGGTGATAAAAGTTATGAATAAAGCAAATGTGTTACCATTATTTGTACATTCTTAATGGTTTAAAAGAGGGAAGTGGAAAATATGTTTTTTTGCCATAGTAATAACACTAGATTCAAACTCTTTCCTTTTATTTTCTATTATTTATTGAATACGAGTATGTCTTCATTGAGATATTCCTTTTTGGCTAAAAAAACCTTTAAGTATTATTTGGAAAACCTTCTGTATACGCTCTCCTCAAATCTTATTCTTCATATATCTCCTCCCTACTGTTTATCTTTAACAAATAACTACAACAATCAGGCAAACATACATTGACTTTTATCCTCTTGAAGTGGCGGAGGCTAAGGCGGGGGGCCACGGATTCCCCTCTGAAGAGGGTTTGTTGGGATTCAGACTCGTATTTGTATAGTGCGCGCACTTTGGTATTGTTTAAATATTCTTTAAATTTATTCATCTTTTGTGTTGTTATTCTGCTGCTGCCGTTGCCGTTTTTTCTGTAATCCCCTTCGCCTTTTGCTTTTACTCCCTCCCCTCTCCACAATTTGCTTCAGTCACTCGGCTTTTGTTGTTTCTTCTGTTATTTCAATAAAGAATAGGAAACTTTTTTGCCTATTGTTAATTTATGCTCTCTGTGAAGAGACAGAGATACACAGCAGCGGAGAGGACGAGCACAAGGACTATTGTTGTTAACAACAAACAACAGTAAATTGGTAGTACAGGATGTGAAGGAAATCTCTGAGTGTTTTCTTTAGTCACAAAGTTATCTATGAAATTTAAGGATATTTGAAAAGGGATAAACTTTAAATTTAAATAGTTGAGGGAAGCTGCATATTTGTTTTTGAATAAAATAAATATAAACTTTATCTAAAAGCAAATTTGTTCGCAGATATACACAATTTTTCTATACAGAAATTTAGTTGAAAAACTATATTTGCTGTAGAATAGAGCAACTTTTCTGCTTATTTTACTTTTTATATAAAAAACAAAGGATTGAAATACTTTTGGAGAGAAAATCAAATGATTTTCAAGTTTTTTTTTTCACAGAAAAATTAGTTCCATTTCAAATTATCTATGTTTATATATAGAAAACATAGCTTCACGACCATTTATCTATAAAAACAATTACCTTCACAACAAACTTGGCCTAACATAAAATTTTGGCCTCACGACAAATTTTCTATAGAAAACTTGGCCTCACGACAAATTTTCTATAGAAAACTTGGCCTCACGACAAATTTTCTATAGAAAACTTGGCCTCACGACAAATTTTCTATAGAAAACTTGGCCTCACGACAAATTTTCTATAGAAAACTTGGCCTCACGACAAATTTTCTATAGAAAACTTGGCCTCACGACAAATTTTCTATAGAAAACTTGGCCTCACGACAAATTTTCTATAGAAAACTTGGCCTCACGACAAATTTTCTATAGAAAACTTGGCCTCACGACAAATTTTCTATAGAAAACTTGGCCTCACGACAAATTTTCTATAGAAAACTTGGCCTCACGACAAATTTTCTATAGAAAACTTGGCCTCACGACAAATTTTCTATAGAAAACTTGGCCTCACGACAAATTTTCTATAGAAAACTTGGCCTCACGACAAATTTCCTATAGAAAACTTGGCCTCACGACAAATTTCCTATAGAAAACTTGGCCTCACGACAAATTTTCTATATAAAACTTGGCATATTTTCTATAGAAAACTTGGCCTCACGACATATTTTCTATAGAAAACTTGGCCTCACGACAAATTTTCTGTAGAAAACTTGGCCTCATGACAAATTTTCTGTAGAATACTTGGCCTCACGACAAATTTTCTATAGAAAACTTGGCCTCACGACAAATTTAAATTGAAAATGTTTGCATAGTTTAAAGGCTGTGCAGGCTGTAAAGGCTGTGCAAAATGTTACCCCATTCCCCAATACTTTCTCCTGCAAAAATATGTGCTCATAATAACCGTAATAACATTTTATCCTATATTGCATATGCAAACCAATACCGGTAGACTTTTGTTGCACTTGTGGCCGAAAAAAAAGTTCTCAAGTGAAACTGAGTTGTTGTCGGCGGGAGGACGACAACATCGTCGTCGTCATAACAACGACAGCAGTAGCAGCAGCAACAATTCAAGTCAACCAAACCAAAACCGACTAAATACTCGTAAGTCGTTGGTATTCATTCGTTGTCATATGGTTTTTGAGGATGACACAATGTTTCTTCTTCTACTTCGTGGTCGTCTGTGTTTTGGTCTTCCACCATAGCTCCACTCCACCGCTAACCTCTTGAATGCACTTCGTCTCCTTCTTGATGTGATATGTATCATGTCATGGAGAACAAGAATAAGAACAAGATGTACGGTGCCACACTCCTCTTTGACACACACACATGCTTGTACGCACGCAACTAACCGACATACATACGTGTTGTCTACTCGTAACAGACTATCCCACAGACAGACGGCAGAGAGGCGCAGTGAGAGAGACGTATGAAAGAACAAATATTCGTATTAGGTGTAAGAGCACCTTCAACAGTAACTTAACCTGTATTTCTACTCATCACAAGTTCTTCTCCAACAAGAACAACAACAATGGTAACAAAAACAACAACAATAAGAGTAAAATACTTTTATTTTCTTTTTCCTTCGTCGCGTATAAATTGTATAAAACGGAGTCAGACGGACAGACATAATACAATAAATGTACATATGTAGGTATGTAAGAGTGTATGCTCGATGCTCTTCTTCTTGTTACTGCTGTAGGTGAGTGTGTAGAGTAGTGGAGCACAGCAGAGCAGCATCATTCCGTGAAGTCCCCTTCTGCGAATGCATCATTGTATGTGTGTGTGTTTGTGTGAAAGAATGTTTTTTACTTCGATTGTGTGTGTGTGTGAGTGTAAATAATTCCTGAAATGAATTTGGTTGCTGTTTTTACTTTTTCTTTTTTCCTCTCTTGTTTGTTTTGATCTCCAGTTTCCTTCTATGCTGAAGAATCCCAAAACTGGATTTTTCTGGCCCCTACCGCGCGTAACTTTTTTTTTTTGGGAAATAACGCGAGTGAGAAGAAGAAGGAAAATAACACCGTACATCGCACACAAAGTTGTACAACCAGTCGTTGTAGTGGATTCTTGAACAGTTTTCGTACTCTATGCTTTAAGATGCAGACATATTATTTCAGTCCATTTATTTGTCACACTGTAACAGCTTCAGTGTGGACCTAGATGGACTTTCCGCACATAAAAGACAGGTTAAATAACAAGGTAATAATCATCAAGACCAAATTTTTCAAAGAAAATACAATAAAAAACACTGTTTTTCTATACAACGTCTATAAGAAGACCATTTTTTATAGGAAGTCTATTATTCTATAGAAATATTTTAAAAAAGTATTGATACTGAAATTATTCCACAAAAAAATAATTGCTCGAGAATCTTTTCTATAGAAATGTATCGATCATGGATAATTTCAATAGGAAATAGGAAAGGAGTTTCAACCCTAAACAGTTTTTAATGGGCAAAATTGTCTATAGTAATATATCTATAGTAATATATACATATGTACATATAATAATAATATATATAAATCGATAGTAAAATTTTTCTATAAAAAATTTTATTTTTCGAAATAATCTATGGACAAAAATTTTACCTTTGAAAAAATTATCCATGTCGAATCTTTTCCACAGAAAAAATTATAGATTGTACATTTTTTCAAAAGAAAAAATTGATAAGGTATATTTTTATAGAAGAATTTATAAAATTTCCAAAAAATTAAAATCGTTAATGAAAATTTTCCACAGTGATGTTATCGATATGAAATTATTCTATAGGAAAAGTATTCACAGTGAAAATTTTTTATAAACAAATTAGCGAAGATGTTTTTTTTTAGAAAAACTGTCAGCGGCGATCAATTTGTATAAAAAATTATCGATAACGATATTGAAAAATTTCCACAGAAATATTATCAGTAGTTAAATTATACCATAGAAGTAATTATTATTATCGATTATGAAAATTTTTCATTAAAATATTAACGATAGTGAAAATTTCCTACGGTAAATTGTTTTTATGATAGAAAATTATCGATAACGAAATGTTTCAATAGAAAAATTATCCATGGTGACATTTTTCAACAGAAAAATCATCCATGGACCCATGAGCAATATTTTAGCTCTCGTTAAGAGCTATCTTGTGTCTACGTGTCACACAGCAAATGAAACAATTGAATAGTTGCGAGAAAAGTTTGGGGATTCGATTATTTCAAGAAATTGTGATATTGAATTTCCTGGTGATTTAACACCATTAGACAATTTCTTGTGGGGTTATTTGAAGTTATTGGTCTTTCGAAATAAACCAGACTCTCTTTAAGCTTTACAAGTCAATATTGAACGTGCCATTCATGACATACGACTTGATTTAGTGGAAAAAGTGCTCGTAAATTGGGTTCATCGAATTCGTTCCTGCAGAAGATGTCGTGGAGGCCATTTGAATGACGTTTTATTAAGAACTTAATTGTATCGATTGTACTTCACATAAAATAAAAAAACTTTTGAATTTCCTTAACAATAAGTGTGTTTTTTTTAAAGAAATCATATCACTTTTATTGGAAGACCCTGAAGATAGAGACATTAAATAGAAAATATATCGACAGAGACATTTTTCAATAGAAAAATTACCCATGATGACAGAATTATTGTCGATAACGAACATTTTTCATTGATATAGTTATTATCGATAGCGTACAATTCCTACGAAAAATTATAGATGGTGAAATTTTCTATAGAAAAAATATCGATAGTGAAATTTTTCAATAGAGAAAGAAAATGGATCCATGGTGACGTTTTTCTATAAAAATATTATCGATGGTGACATTTTTCAATTAAAATATTTTCGATTGTCACGTTTTACAACATATAATATCGATGGTGACGTTTTAAAATAGAACCAGTAAGGAAAGGCAGAAAGTTGGGCGGGGCCGACAATATAATACCCTACACCTCCCTAACAATGCGATAAGGGTCATTGCGATAATAATTTGTAATATTTGGTAAATGGGTAGCAACATATTATCTAATTATGAAACGATAATCGCTAAATTAAGAAATATTCGTTCCTAAATTGAGACATCTTTATGGAAAATTTTAATTATCGGAAGTAAAGTACAACTTCTATAGCGCTTTGAAACTAAATCAGGAGGAACATATATATGGAGGTTATATATACATCTGAACCGATTTTCCCTGAATACTCATTCATGTAAAACGACCTCTTTCTGTCGAAATTCGTACTGATCGGATATAAAATACAGTCTCCACAGCGCTTACATGTCAAATCGGGGGTAACATATATATGGGGGATATATCTAAATTTGAACCGATTTTCTCCGAATTTGGCAGTATTCCTTCGAGTAATAAGAAACCTCTTTCTGCCGAATTTCGCACTGATCGGATATAAAATGCAGTTTCTACAGCGCTTACATGTCAAATCGGCGTAACATATATATGGGGGCTATATCTAATTCTGAACCGATTTTCTGCGAATTTGGCAGTGTATATTAAATAGTTCTAGCAAAAAATCCTTTTATGTTTATTTCGTTTAGTGAAGTGAAAAATAAGCCTTACGTCTTTTTTTCTAGATAAAAATAAGCCTTACGAACAATTGTCTAGAGAAAAATAAGCTTCACGACAATTTTTTTGAGACAAATATACCTTACGAATATTTTTCTACAGAAAAAAGCCTTACCTATTTTTTTTAGAGAAAAATAAGCCTTATGCCTATTTTTCTGAACCGATTTTCTGCGAATATGGCAGTATTCCTTTATGTAGAAAGAAACCTCTTTTTGCCGAATTTCGCACTGATCGGATATAAAATAACATTTTTACAGCGCTTACATGTCAAATCGGGGGTAACGTATATATGGGGGATATATCTAAATCTGAATCGATTTCTTCCAAATTTAAAAGTGTTCAGTCATACAAAAGGGAACCTCTTTCTGCCGAATTTCATACTGATCGGAAAAATACAGTTTTTACAGCGCTTACATATCAAATCGGGGGTAACATATAAGAGGGTATATGGGGGCTATATCTAAATCTGAACCGATTTTCTCCGAATTTAACAGTGTGCATTCATATAATAAGAAACCTCTTTCTGCCGAATTTCATACTGATCGGATATAAAATACAGTTTCTACAGCGCTTACATGTCAAATCGGGGTAACATATATATGGGGGCTATATCTAAATCTGAACCTATTTTAACCAAATTCAATAGGGAGCGTCCTTGGGCCAAAAAAATATGTGTAAAGTTTCGTCGAATCGGACCATAATTGCGACCTGTACTTTGATTACAAGAATACATGCACAGACAGACGGACAGACAGACAGACGGACAGACAGACAGACGGACATAGCTAAATCAACTCAGAAAATGATTCTGAGTCGATCGGTATAATAAACGATGGGTCTATTTCGGCTCCTTTTGGGTGTTACAAACAAATGCACAAAATTATAATACAATGTGGTGTAGGGTATAAAAATGTTAGAGAGTGAAATATGGAATATGTTTTAAAAGAAAAATAATCGATGGTAGTGACAGTTTTTGCATCAAAAAAATTATAGATAGTGTATTTTTCATAGAAAAAATGTTATATTTTAAATGACAATAGTTTCCACAAGTTGTTACCGTGTTTTAGTTGCATTTATAGCCGAGGGTACTACAAATTCGCTTTGACTGAATAAAAAAATATTTTTACTGGTTTTAGGAATGGTTTTTTGGGGTATTACTTGAAGTTTTTCTTTCTTTTTTTCGGTTACAAGTGTTTAAACAACCACAATAAAAACGTAAGTATGAATGTAGGGAATATTTAGGTGCCAGTGTTTGTATGTGTATGTATATATATATATAGGTATGAGGGTGCCTTTAGTGCTTACATTCTTAGCGCGATGTGCAGCCACACAGGACCAGGACCACTACCGACCAGACCAGAGCAGACCGGAGCAAACCAGGTGATTCATGGCACATTCTATACATATTCCTCGAACTCCCTTTTAGGTATGCATCCATCCGTCTGACGACCAAAGAAAACCAGTTCTATTTTATGGCCACGGCCAGACAGACGTACCAAGGAACTGGATTCATATCTGAATCGTCGACGACGACAAAGACTGACTGCTCTGCTATTCCTTTACCTTTTTGATTGTTTGTTTTTTTGTTCATTTGCCGTTTGTTTGTTTCTTTAGTTTTATTACGTGTTTTTTTACAATTTAATAGATTTCTTTGCTTTTGCGGCTCACAAAAGGACTCCGGACTCCTTTTGTGGTTTTGTTGCAAATCAGTGAAATAAACACATAAAACCTTAGATTAAACTTCAGTATTTGGATAGTGGAGCACAACAAACAAATCACAAATCCGTAAAAGATGAGTGTTAACAACACTCCTTGTGGTTTCGTCTGGAAAGGAAGGGAGACTGTCATCCTTGAGCTGCTATCTCAATGAAAGACATTGAGAAAAATCCTGCAGTCGGCGTTCTCTAGCATTTAAAGTTTCCTTTGGGGGAGAGCTTTCATCATATGCAAAAAACAGGGATACTATTTAGATTTTCATTAAATCCTTTTTGCCAAGTATTTTCATTTTATTTTCCAGAGTAGTTTTCTATTTATGGCATTGTTTAGTTTTTTTTTTTGAATATGAATATTGTGCAGAAATGAAAAAAGTTTAAAGTAGCACTCAAAACACTTGAAAATATTCTACTTCATAAATAAAGTATAACTGCCAGTCTGTTGGAATAGTTGTTTGGATAGTTGCAGGCATATGAGCAACAAAAAAACTTTCTAAAGAAGGACAATCACAATCAAAAGGATCTATAGAATACTCAGTAGAATATCCACATATATAAAATAAAATATACAATTCCATTAGACTAAAAAAATACGAATCAAAATTATATTGAAAGAAAAATGAAGAATGTATATTAAATAGTTCTAGCAAAAAATCCTTTTATGTTTATTCCGTTTAGTGAAGTCATAATTTTTTAATAAAATTTATATTGTCTATAGAAAAATTCAAATCACGACACCTTTCCTACAGAAAAATAAGCCCTCGACTGCTTTTATGCAAAACAGCAAACATCTTGAAAATTTTTCTGTAGAAAAAAGCTCATGAATATTTTTCAATGAAAAAAATATATCTCACAACTTTTTCTATAAAATGTCTTACGACCATTTTTCTATAAAAAATAGGCATCCCGCCAACCCTTCTAAAAAAATAAATCTTTTTAAAATTTTTCTATAAAAAAATAAAAAGCCTCTACAATTTTTTTTTTCAAAAAACTTCACAAACATTTTCAATAGAAAATAAAGTATAACGGTAACTTTCCCCATTGATAATTTTTCTAGAGAAAAATATTCCTTACGACTATTTGCTAGAGAAAAATAAGCCTTACGTCTTTTTTCTAGATAAAAATAAGCCTTACGAACAATTGTCTAGAGAAAAATAAGCTTTACGACATTTTTTTTGAGACAAATATACCTTACGAATATTTTTCTACAGAAAAAAGCCTTACCTATTTTTTTAGAGAAACATAAGCCTTATGCCTATTTTTCTGGAGAAAAATAAACCTTACGACTTTTTTCTACAGCAAAATAAGACACGACTATTTTTTAGAAAAAATAAGACTTAGAACTATTTTTCTGCAGAAAAAGAAGACTTGCGACTATTTTTCTAGAGAAAATAATCCTTTCACAAATTTTCTAGTGAAAAATAAAGCTAGATACAATTTTTCTAAATAAAAATAAGGCTCACGACAATTTCTCAATAGAAAAATAAGATTCACAGCAATTTTTGTAGAGAAAAATAAGCGTCACTACAACTTAGCCTTACTACTATTTTTCTAGAGGAAAATACGCCTTACGTCTATTTTTCTAGAGAAAAATGAGCCTTACGTCTATTTTTCTAGAGAAAAATAAGACTTACTTCTATTTTTCTAGAGAAAAATAAGCATTACTTCTATTTTTCTAGAGAAAAATAAACCGTACGACTATTTTTCTAGAGAAAAGCCTTACGACAATTTTTCTATAGAAAAATAATCCTCACGACAAGTTTTCTATAGAAAAATAAGCCTCACTACAATTATTCTATAGAAAAATATGCCTCACGACAATATTTCTATAGAAAATACGACAAGTTTTCTATAGAAAAATAAGCCTCACGACAAGTTTTCTATAGAAAAATAAGCCTCACGACAAGTTTTCTATAGAAAAATAATCCTCACGACAAGTTTTCTATAGAAAAATAAGCCTCACTACAATTATTCTATAGAAAAATATGCCTCACGACAATTTTTCTATAGAAAATACGACAAGTTTTCTATAGAAAAATAAGCCTCACGACAAGTTTTCTATAGAAAAATAAGCCTCACTACAATTATTCTGTAGAAAAATATGCCTCACGACAATATTTCTATAGAAAATAAGCCTCACGACAATTTTTCTATAGAAAAATAAGCCTCACGACAATTTTTCTATAGAAAAATAAGCCTCACGACAATTTTTCTATAGAAAAATAAGCCTCACGACAATTTTTCTATAGAAAAATAAGCCTCACGACAATTTTTCTATAGAAAATAAGCCCCACGACAATTTTTCTATAGAAAAATAAGCCTCACGACAATTTTTCTATAGAAAAATAAGCCTCACGACAATTTATCTATAGAAAAATAAGCCTCACGACAATTTTTCTATAGAAACATAAGCCTCACGACAATTTTTCTATAGAAAAATAAGCCTCACGACAATTTTTCTATAGAAAAATAAGCCTCACGACAATTTTTCTATAGAAAAATAAGCCTCACGACAATTTTTCTATAGAAAAATAAGCCTCACGACAATTTTTCTATAGAAAAATAAGCCTCACGACAATTTTTCTATAGAAAAATAAGCCTCACGACAATTTTTCTATAGAAAAATAAGCCTCACGACAATTTTTCTATAGAAAAATAAGGCTCACGACAATTTTTCTATAGAAACATAAGCCTCACGACAATTTTTCTATAGAAACATAAGCCTCACGACAATTTTTCTATAGAAAAATAAGCCTCACGGCAATTTTTCTATAGAAAAATAAGCCTCACGACAATTTTTCTATAGAAAAATAAGCCTCACGACAATTTTTCTATAGAAAAATAAGCCTCACGACAATTTTTCTATAGAAAAATAAGCCTCACGACAATTTTTCTATAGAAAAATAAGCCTCACGACAATTTTTCTATAGAAAAATAAGCCTCACGACAATTTTTCTATAGAAAAATAAGCCTCACGACAATTTTTCTATAGAAAAATAAGCCTCACGACAATTTTTCTATAGAAAAATAAGGCTCACAACAATTTTTCTATAGAAAAATAAGCCTCACAAAAATTTTTCTAAAGAAAAATAAGCCTCACGACAATTTTTCTAGAGAAAAATTAGCCCTACTACTAGTTTTCTAGAGAAAAAATGGTTCGCGACTATTTTTTTTAGAGAAAAATATGGCTCCCGTAATTTTTTTATAGAAAAATATGGTTAACGAAAATTTTTCTATAGATAAATGTGGATCACGACAATTTTTCTATGGAAAAATATGGCTCACGACAATTTTTCTATAGAAAAATAAGCCTCACGACAATTTTTCTATAGAAAAATAAGCCTCACGACAATTTTTCTATAGAAAAATAAGCCTCACAAAAATTTTTCTAAAGAAAAATAAGCCTCACGACAATTTTTCTAGAGAAAAATTAGCCCTACTACTAGTTTTCTAGAGAAAAAATGGCTCCCGACTATTTTTTTTAGAGAAAAATATGGCTCCCGTCAATTTTTTATAGATAAATGTGGATCACGACAATTTTTCTATGGAAAAATATGGCTCACGAATTTTTTTCTATAGAAAAATATGGTTCACGTACTTTTTTTTATAGAAAAATATGGCTCGAGACAATTTTTCTATAGAAAAATATGACTATCGAAAATTTGTCTATATAAAAATACGGCTCACGACAATTTTTCTACCGAAAAGTATGCCTCACAAAATTTTTTCTGTAAAAAAAGTAAGCCTCACAACAATTGCCTATAGAAAAATATATAAAATGAAATTCTTTAAAAGTTAAAATCCTTCGAATTGATGAACAAAATCTGTCAAAACAGAAACAAGTCATTTCAAACTATATCGGATTCTTATCACAAAATGTTTGTATGGTAGTAAGTATGTGTATTGACATTGATGGTATTGATACAAATGTTTCGAAATCTCCCTCTTAGACCAGAACAAATAACACAGAGTGCAAAGTATAACTAACTAACACCAAACATATAGGGATTCCCAATAAATAAACTGGAAAACTCTGTAAGAGAGTAGATGTGTGAATATATATATACATACATCTGTATGTCCGACTATGTGTATAATCTTACATTCATATAAATAAACAATATTTACTTTTATCGTTTGGCCTTTGTCGGTCTTGCCCCCAAAACCAACCGGAGTGGGTGAATGAGTCGAGCCAGTCAATCATTCAATTATGTGGTACTATGTAACTGGTACTACGATGGATAATGGTACTATGTATGGTACTAGACTTGGGGTGTACCACATAATATACTCTGGTATAAATTGCATGTTGTATACATATACATACATTGTATGCGTATGAATGTTATCAAATAATGTTATTGAGAATCACTTCAATATCAAACAGTAGCAAATGTTTGGGTGTTGTTATTTTCCTTTTTTGCTGAATTCTTGTTGCAGGATGTTTAAATGGTAGTTAGCAATTTCTATGGTATCCTCATAGTTTTGGGATCTTTTTTGTTTGGGAGGTACATGTACATACAAAGTTTTTGAAAAAGGATATAGAAATTTACTTCTTTTAATTAATAGCATTACATTCTAAAAACCAAGAATTTGAGGAGCACACTGTAAATAGTTTTGCAGAAAAAGAGACTATGAATGGAAGGATGGAAAAGGCTCAGAAATGGTGACTATTATTTTGTATGAATATCCACGACGAAGGCAAGGAAGATTCCCAGTAACACAACATAAGAATCCGTCATCTCCAGTTTGAGAAGTCCACACGTAAGTCCATTTGCATTTAGCTCGAAGGACCAAAAATTAATGTCATTATTATTCAGTATTCCAAAGGCCGTAGTAGCGGAATAGGAGAACTGTTCATTGATAGTAATCAGACAGAGCAAAAACAATGATTGGAAACTAGAGAACTATTGCTTAGCTTGACTCCGCTTCTTCGGGGTATACTATCCATGTAGTTACTTGTCGGAAGCCCCGTTAAAAAGCATTAAGCATTTCTATTTCTAGCTTGTAATTGATTTTTTATGTTTCACTTTTAGAAATGAACAAAAGTCTCATTCAAACACCTCCGCATTTCATTTCACTTCATTTATATGCCAACCTCCGAGAAGGTCTTTGAACTTTGGCAGCTACATTAACCACAAGCGGAAAACAAATAAAATTGCCTGTGTTTTTAATTTGATTTCATGTGATAAGTCAACGTAAGGGAAAAAAGAAAAAACAACAACAAAGTCGAGCAAAAAACTATTATAACAAATGTCAGGTTTTGTTAAAAAGTGTGGATGAGAAGGATGTTACCCTCCTCCTTGACGGTTCGACGATGGCCTGCCTCTAACTCCATTTAAATTACACAGCCATCCATCCCCATGTGACCAACCGACGTTGTTGTTGTTGGTTTTTTGCTTTTCCTGCTTCCATATAATAATTATTATGGCAATTGTTTTTCCAATAACAATTACAAAAGGACAATACGAGGAGAGCCCAAGAGTAAGTGAGTGAACGCTCAGTGAAATGAATTTATTCAGCCATTCAGTCAACCATCCTTCGATATATTCGTCGGCTTTTCGTTGCTTCCACGGGGGCTGATTCAATTGTGCCCGAACACAGCCCATTTTGTACTTCTGATAAAGCATTTTTTGCTGTAATTTAATGCTATGAGAAATTAAGGCAGGCCAATGACGAACAAACGTCGAGGAAGCAAAGAGAGAGAGCGTCAGGGAAGACAAACAAACGCACAGAGGGTGAAAGTACGGTTGCCCTGCACCAAAAAAACAGGAGGCTACGGAGAAAGCAGCCCGGCGGAGTTGATATTGTGGTTTTGTGTGACAGACGCGTGTTAATAGATGGTGTTTATGCACACAACTGTTCCCCCAAACCCAAGATTTAGGAAAAAGGACTTTCGAACTGGGTGAGAATTTCTACTTTACACGGGGCAAACTACTTCACTTGGCGGAAGTCGTTAGAAAAGGGTTAGACGACGGAGAGGACATTGTGACATCGGCAGTATTGTAACGTCTTGGCATCATCAGAAAATGTTAATGTGGGTTACGCAAGGAAGCTGCTGCTGCTGCCGCTGATGGCAAATCATTTAAGTGTTGTTCACAATTTTAGTTTCCTTGAGTTCAGCAGCACACACACTCCTCATAGTTTTCCCCTTTCCACCCACAAAAATGATACTTTAAATGTTACTTCTTGGGCTCAGAGGGAGGAGAGACGACACACACAATTAACTTTATGTCTTTGGTTTATTATGATTCAACCCTACCTCCATCAATCCTCTTGCCAGTCCTCAAGAGATTTGTAGTCAATTGATGTGTAAAGCACAAAATTCCACTTCACCCCCGGTTTTGCAGAAGAAGAAGAAGAAGCCATTAAAGGGTTATGTTCACCAGTTTTTGTTGTCCTCAATTATTCTAGTAGAGAAGAAAAAATGCTGATGTGACAATAAGTATGATTAGGAGCAGAAGAAACTTGGGAAATTTCTTCTTAGAATTAGCGATTGAAGTTCTGCAGCTACCTGAGGTTAAACTAAGTGCTCTAGAATTATGAAAATTGTATAGACGTTTCACTTAGTGATGGTGGATTTTAAGGAAATTTCTTTCAACGATCATAAACTTCAAGGAAAACTTATCAAACTTTTGGAATTTTATGGTAATTTCACTCAATGGTCGTGTATTTTAAGGGGAATCCCTTTAATTATCATGCATTTTTAAAACAATTTTTTCTAATACTGTATTTCGAGGGAAATCCCTACAATGATCGTGGATTTCAGGTAAAACTCCTTCACTGATCCTGGATTATAAACAAAGCTGATCGTTAAAATTTACCTGCAAAGAAAACTGAGCGAATGATCGTGGATTTCAAGCAAAATTATTAAAAAGGTTGTGTGTTTTACACGAATTTCTCTCAATGATCTCGGATTTTAAACAAAATTGATCGTTGATCTTGAGTTTTAAGGACAATTGGCCGAATGGCGGATTTCAAGGAAAAATAATCGAAAGGCCATGTGTTTTACACAAATTTCCTTCAATGATAACTGATTTTAATCAAAGTTGATGGTTGATCTTGAGTTTTAAGGCCAATTGACCGAATGGTCGTGGGATTCACGGAAATTCGATCGAATATTGGTGGATTTCGTGGAAAATGAATCGAATAATATTTGACTTCAAGGAAAATTGATCGAATAGTCGTTGATTTTATGAAAAAGTAATCAAATGATCGAGCATTTTAAGGAAAATTTACTGAATGTTCCCGAAATTGATGCAATATTGATCGAGTGATGATGGATTTTAAGAAAAATTTATCAAATGATCATGGATTGTTGGAAAATTTATCAAATGATTGTAAATTTAAAATTGGCCGAATATTCGATTCAATAAATGATTAATCTTAGTTTTCAGGAATATTAATCGAGTTATCGTGGATTTCGAGGAAAATTGATCGAGTGATCTTGGATGTCAAAGAAAATTGATCGAATGATAGTCAATTTCGATGAGAATTGATCAAGTGGTGGTGGATTTCAAGGGAAATTTATCAAATGATCGTAGATTTTAATAAACTTGATCGAAAGATCGTGAAATTCAAAGAAATGGATTGAACGATCGTGAAATTCAAAGAAAATGGATCCAATTATCATCGATTGTAAGAAATACTAGATTGAATGATCATCGATGTTAAGCGAAATTTATAGAATGATCGAGAATTGATCAAATGATTGTGGATTTCAAAGAAAATTTATCTAGTGATCGTGGATTCATGGAAAATTAGTGGAATGATCGTTGATATCAAGGAAAATTGATCGAATGATAATTTTTTTTGGGGAAAATGTATCTAAAGATAGTAGTTTTCAAGGAAAATTGATAGAGCGATCGTAGCTTTCGAGGAAAATTGATCTAGTGATCGCGGATTTCCAGAAAATTGATCCATAGATATCGAATTTCAAGGAAAATTGATATAGCAATTGTGGATTTGAAGGAAATTTGATCGAATGATTGTGGTTTTCGAGGAAAACTGATTAAATGATAAGGAAAACTGATTAAGGAAAATTGATCGACTGACCGTATATTTTAAGGAACATTTAATGATTGTTAGTGGAATTCAAGGATTGATTAAACTAACGATAGCGGTTTTCGAGGCGAATGATTGTTGATTTCAAGGGAAATTGATCGAGTGATCTTGGATTCTGAGGAAAATCGACCGAATGATCGTGGATTTCAAGGAAAATTGATCGAATGATCGTGCATTTCAAGGAAAAGAAAATTGATATAATGCTCCTGGATTTTATAGAAAATTGATCGACTGATCGTGGATTTTAAGGAAAATTTAATGAATGTTGGTGGAATTCAAGGATTGATTGATCTATCGGTAAAGGTTTTCGAGGCGACTTGATCGAATGATTGTTTATTTCAACGGTAATTGATCGAGTGATCGTGGATTTTAAGGAAAATTTGTTTTCAATGAAAATTGATCGAGAGATCCTGGATTTCAAGAGAAATTAATAGAATGATCGTGGATTTTAAGGAAAATTGATCGAAAGATCAACATTTTAAAGAAAAATTGGACTGATCATGGATTTCAAGGGAAATTGGTCGACTGATGGTTTTTTCGAGGAAAATTTATCCAATTATCGTTTTTTCGAGCGGTCGTGGATTTCAAGGAAAACTGATCGAATGATCGTGGATTTCAAGAAAAATTTAACGAAAATTTAGTGGGTTTGGAGGATTGATTGATCAAACGATCGCAGTTTTTGAGGTAATTAAACGAGTGATCTTGAAATTCAAGAAAAATTGGAAGAATGATCGTGGATTTTATGGAAAATTTATCGAATGATGGCAAATTTTAAGGAAAATTGAGCGAATGATCGGACATTTTAAGGAAAATTGAGCGAATGATCGAGCATTTAAAGGAAAAATTATCGAATGTTCGAATATTTCATGGAAAATTTTTTGAATAATTAGGGATAATTGATGAATGTTCGTGGAAATCAACGATCGTAGTTTCGAGGAAATTTGATATAGTGATCCTCAATTTCAAGGAAAATGTATCGAATGTTCGTGAGATTCAACGAAAATTGATCGAATGATGGTGGATTTCAATGAAAATATGTCGAATGATCGTGGATTTGAAGAAAAATGTATCGAATGACCTTGGATTTCAAGGAAATGATCAGTGATCATGGATTTTAAATAAATCATCTAGAGATCTTTAAGAAATATTTAATAAACGTTATTGGGATTGAAGATTTGATAGATCGAACGATCGTAGTTTTCGAGGAAATTGATCGAGTGATCTTCGATTGAAAGAAAATTGATAGAATTTTCGTGAGATTCAAGGAAAAATAATCAAATGATCTTGGTTTTCGAGGAAACTTGATCGAGTGATTGTGGATTTCAAGGAAATTTATTGAATGATCGTGGATTTCAAGGAAAAATTATAGAGTGATCGTGTATTTCGAATAATCGTGGATTTCATGGAAAATTGGTGGAATTATCATGGATTTCATAAGAAAAATAATCCGAATTATTGCGGATTTGAAGGATAATGGATCTAATGATAGTGGATTTTAAGGATAAAATGATCAAATGATAGATATTTCATAAAATAGGAAAGATAATTGATAAGATAATCACGTTATTAAATTAATTAATGAGAATTCATTACTTGATAGTGCATTAAATGGTAAATAATCGAATGGTCGTGAATTTAAGGATAATTCAACGAATGACTGTGCATTTAAAGATAATTCAACGAATGATCGTGGGTTTAAGGATAATTCAACGAATGATCGTGGATTTAAGGATAATTCAACGAATGAAAGTAAAGTAACTCATATCTTAATGAAATTTGATCAATGGATCATCGATTTTATTCCTTAAAATCCTTGAAAGAAAGCTTAATTACACACACCATGTCACATCGTCCGTCATGACATGATATGAACAGATTAATTTCTAAATATAATTGTTTTAAACCTAACAAAAACGAATTATAGTGTATAAACTTTATGGGCTCCCTAATATGGTCATAATAAATTGACGCAAATAACGACCGAGAGAAAAGAGAAAAGAACAACAAAAGAAAATGTGATTCAAAATTGTATTAAATGGGAGAACGAAAGAAAAACCCCGGGCGGGTGATATATTGAAAATGATTCGAAACCGGCAACAACAAGACTCGGCAATCAATAGATGCCACCCACAGAGAGAAGTGAATATATTCAGACTCAAATGAGAATACATACGTGTGAACGTACGTACGAACGTACGTTCATCTTGGAAGATCCCTGTGTGTGGTGCTTTGTAATACAATGAAGGAGGCGACAATGAATTATTGGTGCGGTAATGGCGGGCGGTGGTGGTCGCAGTGGAAGTGGCGTTTACTCAAGTGCTTTACAAAAAAGTATTTCTCACTCTACATGACATGACATGCTAGTTTGTCCGTCTCTCTTCTGGGTCTGTATTTTATGTTTTCAGCTAAAGTTAAACAGGAGACTGAGCTCCTGAGCCCGATGAGGACGCGGATGACGATGATGTTTATTTACATTAAGTAGGATTTCTTATGTTAATTTCTTTTTTGGAATATTTTTTTCTGTACACACTCATATCCATCGACCAACCACTTTAGGGCTGACACTCGACTCGACTCTTCTTCCATTCCATTTCGTGTAAGGCAGCCACTTGAACTCATCGTCACCGTCATCCTCATCGACGCCACCATTGCCGTTGTCGCTGAAGTTTAACAGAACGAGAATATAACAACAAAAGCAGGGACATCCAAAATACTCGTAAACGTTTAAAAAATTGCTCAATCTTTGCTTATTCTGTTTTTGTCATTTTTGACAAATTACTAATGTTCTTCTCACTATGTTATGTTTATGGGTGAAGAGAGGAAAATAGATTTTCTTCCCTCAAATGTTTATGATAATAATTCAAATAATGTCTCCCTCTCCTTCCCAGAATGTGCTGAAAGTGTTGTTGGTTGTGTAGAATTTCAAGTCACGTCAATAAATTAATTGTCAAAATCTTGTGGGTTTTTAATTTTATTTGATAAGCAAAAAGGTGACAAATGCCAGTGGGCAGTGTCATACAAATTTCTTTCAGACTTTTTTTTGTTTAAAAAACAATGAAAAACTTGATAAATTTAAGAGGTAAATAAAATAAGAAATAAAAAAAATACTATTGTGATGGATTTAACGCAAATTATAAACATGTATTAATAATGAAGATTTTAATAATACTTAATTGTATTTATTAGATAATTTTGGTTTTAAGGGTAATTCATTGAATGATCATTGTTGTAAAGGTAGTGTAGACTTTAAGGACATTTCATTCAATGATATCAGATTTTAGACAAAATCTATTTATGACTTTTGATTTTATGGAAAATAACTTCGAGGATCGTGGATTTCAAAGATAATTCATCGAATGGTCGTGGATTCCATGATGAACCGAACGCATGATGACGGATTTGAAGAATAGCCAATAAATTGATCGTGAAATTTTAGAAACCCCTGACATTAATATCAAAAACTCAATGGAATAATCGTGGATTTAAGCAGGATCGATGGAATAATAGTTGATTTCAAGAAGAAACAATCGAGCTATCGTGAATTTCAATAAGAATAGATCGAATGATAGTGGATTTCAAGAAGAATAGATCAAATGATCGTGCATTTCAAAAAGAATTGATCGAATAATAGTGGATTTCAAGAAGAATAGATCAAATAATCGGGTATTTCAAGAAGAATAGATCAAATTATCATGTATTTCAAGAAAAAAAGATCTTATGATCATAGATTTCATGAAGAATACATTGATTTCACGATCAATAGATCGAGTAATCGTTGTCTTCATAAAGAATACATGGATTTTAAGAAGAACATCGCAACGATGGAACATTTCCTGTGTCACTGCCCGGCTTTCACACATGCAAGATCCCAACATTTCGGGTCCGACATATTGGCAGACTTGACTCATCTCAGAGAATATGACTGGAAGATACTGAGAAAATTCGTGTCTAGTACCGATTTTCTGTAACTCGTGAGGTATAAAAAGATCATAAATAAGGAGCGCACAACAGGCCGAACCACAATAATAGTGGATTTCAAGAAGAATAGATCAAATAATCGTGTATTTCAAGAAGAATAGATCAAATTCATATCATAGATCATAGATTTCATGAGGAATACATGATCATTGATTTCACGATCAATAGATCGAGTAATCGTTGTCTTCATAAAGAATACATGGATTTTAAGAAGAATAAATCGAATGATCGTGGATTTTAAGAAGAATAGATCGAATGATCGTGGATTCTAAGAAGAATAGATCGAATGATCGTGGATTTTAAGAAGAATAGATCGAATGATCGTTGATTGCATGAATAATAGATCGAATGATCGTTGATTGCATGAATAATAGATCGAATGATCATGGATTTTAAGAAGAATAGATCGAATGATCGTGTATTTCAAGATGAATAGATCGAATGATCGTGTATTTCAAGAAGAATAGATCGAATGATCGTGTATTTCAAGAAGAATAGATTGATCCGATCCTCTTGCCAGTACTCAAGAGAAAATCAAGGGAATAATCCTGGATTTCACGGAAAATACATCTAATGATCGTGAATTTTAAGTAGAATACGTCTAATGGTCATAGATTTCAAGAAGAATACGTCTAATGGTCGTGGATTTCATGAAGAATAAATCGAATGATAACGAATTTTAAGAAGAATAGATCGAAAGACCATGGATTTCATGATGAATACATCGAATGATCGTGGATTTTAAGAAGAGTACATCAAATGATCGTGGATTTTAAAAAGAATACTTCGAATGGTCGTGGATTTTAAGAAGAATACATCGAATGATCGTGGAATTTAAGAATACATCGAATGATCGGGGATTTTAAGAATACTTCGAATGATCGAGGATATGAAGAATAATATAACGAATGATGGTGAATTTGAAGAAAAATAAGTCAAATGATCATTGATTTCGAGAAAAATAGGTAGAATGATCGTGGATTTTAAGAAGAATAGATCGAATGATCGTGGATTTCAAGAAGAATAGACCGAATGATCGTGGATTTTAAGAAGAATAGATCGAATGATCGTGGATTTCAAGAAGAATAGATCGAACTATCGTGGATTTCAAGAGGAATAGATCGAATGATCGTGGATTTCAATGATATGATATGAAATGTTCATTAGGGACCCCTTGATGATAAATGAAAGTCATTAGGGACCCCTTGATGATAAATGAAAGTCATTAGGTACCCTCGTAGTGCGATAGCTCCATAAGGCACCCTGAGAATGGGCCATTAGGGAACCCTTGATGATAAATGAGGGCCATTAGAGAACCTCATGGTACGGCAGGGTCATTAGAGATCCTACGAAGGGGCGATTACGGACCGCCTGATGATATTTCATATGCTGTCACAGGAACGTATATACAACTAGTATTATGTTAGTAAATGAATAAGAAACGTAAATTCAGGTTCCTAGTGAGCATTTAAAATTTTCAATTCGTATTTCATTTATGTTAAGAATTCGTAAAATAATTAATATAGGATCAGAATTTTTAATATTAAACTATGAATTTTATTTTAGACTAAAAAAAGCTTTTGAACGACTGAACCGATTTTTCGTTTGAAAGGGAACATAACGAAAGGCCCATTTTGAAGAATTTTTTCAAAGAAAATATAGACTTTTCCCCAATTTTTTTTAAAAACTTTAATTTAAAAAAAATGCGCTCTGTGCACCAGACTCTCACAAATCCAAAACAATAATAGATTTTTGAGGACTGAATATTTCTAAAAGTTTTGAGCGAAATACTAAGGCAGGTCTGGCTATATTTGACATTTTTCATCCGTTCCTGCAAAACTCTGAGTGTAAAATTTCATTCAAAGGGATTTTAAAATTCATATGTACAGAAGTAGAAGAAAAATATCCCGAATTTCCAGACCTGCCTTAGTATTTCATCCATAACTATTACAAATATTTAGTCCCCAAAATGCAATTACTGTTTTGGATTTGTGAGAGTACGATGCACTTTCTGTATAAATATGGAAAGTTTGCAAATGTTTTTTAAATTAAAGTTTTTAAAAAATTCCCCGACAATATTGCTCGTTATGTTCTTTTTCAAACGACGGTAAAAACGGTTCAGCCATTCAAAAATAAATAAAAATTTCGTAAAACTCATAAATTATTTTTTTTAAAAAATTCAAATCCTCACAAAATTTTGCTAATTTTTTTTTCAAAAAATAAATGATTTACCATTTAGCAAATTTGTATAAACTTTGTAGTCAAAATTTAAAATTCATAAGCGATATTAAAAATTCTGACCCATGGGCGAGTTGATGTTAATCTATTAATCTACTTATGCCAATTAGGAAAATCAATTCGAGAGATATATAATTCAAGTTTTCAAAAGATTTAAGATTATACGAGTCCGTATAAACCATATCGTGATAACAATTAATTGTTGAATTCGGGGACGATATACAGGGGCTTTTGTGACAACTTCATATTGATTGCGGACGCACAATTCATATAAGTTTGAGTCGATCTCCTCTTTCCTCGCGTCTTTAGAAGATTTGCAAGTAATCAAGACACTTGTCAAACAGTTAGTGTGTCTTAAACCACAGTTTGTTCAAATCGATACTATGAATCTCAAGACCATAAACATCCAGATTTTCATCCTTCAAAGTACCTAAATGCATCTCAAATTTTACCAGAACATCTGAAGATCTTATAAAGAAATCAAGAAAGATTCCAAAGATTTGTTTTTAAAGATAAACGCTAATGTTTTTAATAGATTTGGAAATCACTCAATTGAAAGCAAAAAACGGGATCAAAATTCAATTGAAATCAACAACTTAAGTTTCAGAACAAATTGCAAATCAATTTCAAAATAGATATGAAAAAAGTTTTCGAAAAAACTAATTAAAAGCAAATCAGAAAACGAATTGAAAATTAGTTCAAACGGCCCAATGTAGCAATATAGATATGTATTCTCAAAAGAAAAAAACTATCAGACGACAATTTAAAAAAAGTTTCAAATAATTGCAAAATTGAAATAAACAAACAACGCACTCGCGGTAGCTCACTAGTTGGGAAAACTGAGTTTACGTACCTTTTGGTCCGCGTTGTTGTTTAAGAATGATGATTTGGATGTAGGATGTTTTCCGTAGGAAAGCAGCACACACGACAATGTAGGGAGCTCGAATCCGTTTTGATGCGACCACATTGGTCGCCGAATGCGTGTAAAGAAAGAAAGGGATAAAAAGAAAACATGAATAGTTAATATTTTCTAATAATAATTAACCAGTAAATCAATAGGTTTGTTTAGGGGTTTTGTTGGGAGGTTGCGAAGTTTATTTAGTCTTTTACAGAAAAATTTACTAGAAAGAGCGAAAAATCAAGATGGAGTGAAGTGGCGGTCCAGGTGTACAAGAAAACCTTATCTTTACTTGTTAAAATCTGCACAGCTAACATTGAAGTCAGGATGTAGTAAACAGGTTGGCACTTTAACCATCTTTCCTATTCCTCCAACCTTTGATTCCTTCCAAAAAAAAAACAGTTTCATACCACTAAACCCTGAAATCTTTCAGTCATACATATTTCATAAGACAAGAAGCAAATGGTACTTCCACTCAAGTTTCCTGCGTTATCCCGACACATAAAACTACAGCTCCTTTATAAGATCGATTGTGAATATTTGTGAGTCACTTTCTCATATCATAACTGTGGGCGAGGGAGGGCAGTGAAAATGAATGAAAGTGTTTAAGTAACACAATCAAAACTCAAGATTGCCGCATTGTCCGGTTTGCCCTCCTCCACACATATGTCACTGGGGAACGTACATTGGCTTTGAACATTAAACATTCCAACTTTTTGTTTGTGATTACATTGGAGAAGATTGGAAAAGCATTACCCAAAAAAACCGGAATGTCATTGGCATTCCTTCGGGTGTGTAACACATTAACCGTTCCATGTCATTGAAAAGTGAACAAGAACTGATTGTAAACTCTTTAAAGTTTCATTGACAATAACAGTAAAATACTGTACTTGAGCGGCTATGAAGACGACATGAACGAGATGAGAATGTAAACTGAAGCTCTCTTTGGCAACCCTGTTCTGGGGGGTAACAACGTTATCTCGTAATTTTACACCTCAGTTCACTGGCGCACGATGTTTGATTCGATTGTCTCTCTGAGGAGTATTCAAGTGACACACACAAACCGGCTCACTATAGTCGAGGAGTAAGCCCCAAACCAAAAAGGATACGAACATATGAAGGAGTGGTGGTGAGCCATAATCCGGGCAAGAGCAGCAAAGAAAAAATAAGCTATACGCATTTCACTCTACTTCTCCTCTCGCTAACACATAGCTCGAGAGTCGTTTCCAGCTGCAGAGGGAACGGCGGAAGGCTGATAGCTTTACGTGCCACGCAACTGAATAAACCCGCACCGCCAACACCATCAACCATTTCGTCTCCTGCCGCCCAACTCAGCAGCCAACTGAAAGTGTTGTACGAGTATTTGCGGCAATAATGCAATAAATTCCTTTTTCCTCTTTTTGCGAGCAACAAAAGCTTCGGAAAAGGGTTTCCTTTTTTTCTTCTTCGTTTGTGCGTTCTGTCGTATTCATTTCGTATGCAGACCAATGTTTGCATATCCCCAAGGATAACTCCAAAACTCCTCTGCTTGATGATGGCTTATTAATGGGCAAAAGTTAGCAAGGAGCAACGGCGCAATGGAATTGGAATTGTAACGACAGACCATTCCTCCGTCTGTCCAATAACCAATTTCTGAAATTATTTCTTGATGCCTTGATTTGATTTTCAAATAATTTGCCATGTCCTTGACTACACGGCCAAGAGAAGAGGAAGACAAACATATAAACATTCCGACAACAGAGCACAGCTCGACAAGTTTTTCTAGCTGTTTCCCCTGATATTGGCGGGGGGTTTGGAAATCAAATAAAAATCAATGGCTCAGAAAATGTAAATCTAAAAAGTTTACGAGATTTGTTTGTCGTCGTTTTTGAAGAGGACAATAAACGAAGTTCACAATGTGTTTTCTTCTTCTATGTTATAGTTTAACAAGTCGTTTTGTCTCCCACTTCGCTAACTCTATAGAAAATATTTTGTCTATTCAGCAGTTTTTGAAAAACATAACAATTATTGACAATTGGTATTTTACGAAGTGTTCTCAGCAGACTTAATGAGAATTTTATTAAGTACTTATAATAAAGATGACGCTAAAATATGTACTATACTTTTTTTAAAAAATCGACTCCAGCACAGAACGGTTTCGAATCTACAGTAGAGTAGAAGATCTTAGGTTTGGAATCTAGTGTACAGGAGGACCTCAGAGGTCGACTGTAATATATAAGAAAGCATCAGAGGTCGACTCTATTGTAGAGGAAAACCTCAGAGATCGACTCTAGTATAGAGGAAGACTTACATGTCGACTCTAGTATAGAGGAAGACCTCAGATGTCGACTTTATTATAGAGGGAGTATTCAGGGGTAAACTCTAGAATATAAGAAGACGACTCTACTACGGGGAAAGTACTCAGGGGTCGAATCTACTATAGATGAAGACCTCAGATGCCGGCTCTAGCATAGAGGAAAGCTTCAGAGTACCACTCTAGTATAGGGAAATACTTCATAGGTCGTCTCTAGTATAGAGGAAACCATTAGAGGTCGTCTCTAGTCTAGAGGATGTCCTCAGAGTAAGAAATTACTTAATATCACAGTCACTCTGTAGACCTTGATTTACTGAGTGACAAACGCATATACTACCCACCACGCAATCGACAAGGTTTTATTGGAAACATCGTGGATAAAGTTTCATTTTTACGATTCACTGAGTACAAACTTTTGTAATTGTTTCTTTGTCAATTCGTTGGCTGGATATTTTTGCGGGGCAAATAAAAGGCGTAATTATAATAAATTAATCTCATAATGTTGTGCTTAATGAATTAAGCCATTCATTGCATATTTATGCAAACATTCAACCAAACCAACAAAAAAGACACACTTAAAAAGTTCCCTTCGCATCCTTGCATGCCTTCCAGGAGGGATGGATCTCCCACAGCAAAAAAACTTCCTCCTCTTCATCAACAAAATGAATGTAATTGTTATTGTCGTTGTTGGTTGGCATAATGTGAAAACTTCACAACTTTACGGGGTATTGTTGCGAAGACACGCCGAAGGATGAATGCGATTTTTCACTTGACTTTTAATTATGCTTAACAACAAACAGACAGTGCGGCAAGTGAGACATCCAGACAGAAAAACGGATAGACTTCAAAAATAACCTAAAAGCCTAAAACATTCAAAAGAAACCCCCTAACATTGAAATAAATTGAAAGATAGACAAAAGACTATGAAAATATTTTTAAAATAAATTAATGAAAGAATGTAAAAACTGAGACACGGAAAAAGGATAGCGAAAAAGGATACTGGTTACCAAGACGAAAGTGATAGCACAGAACTCCAAACGACCTAAGACTAAGAGGACCAACATGTCTTCTGCTAAAAAAAAGAGTAGAGAGAAAATCCGGTTTCGAAGGTGTGAGTGATTTGCTGCAAAAATTCCCAGGGACATTTTCACACATCATCGCACCCACCCAAGCGCCATCCTTAAGGATGATGGCGCCACCGAAGACAATTTGTTCTTGTTACGCTTTTTTCCTTCATTTCTTTCTTTGGGTTTCAATGAATACATATTCATTACAAAATCTTATAAATATTTCATTTTCAGTTTCAGCAAAAAAAAAAAAACTCAAACCGTGTAGACTGACATGAAATGAGAAGAAATCAAGCAGTCACTTGAGTTTTCGTCCGTCCGTCTTTCCGTCTGTATGTCCATCTGTCAACTTGTATTGGAGTGTAACGCGTTTTCCGCTGCTCCGATCCGAGCTGCTGCTGCTGATGGTGCACAGACAAAGTCTTTGGGAGATATTTTAAATAATCGATAAGTGCTTGCTCCTTCAAGGTGTCACACTAAATAAGTACTCGAACAAATGACACTAAAAATGACTTAAATCGCTGTCAACACTGTCACAGTTTAACATATTCTTACTTATTACATCTGGTCGGTCGGTCGGTCGGACGGTCTCAGTCTTCGGTCTACATCTTTTTCCTCCTCCTACTCTGCGAGCTCAAAATGCCTGACCATCTTTCGTCTTTGTTTAAGCTGTTGCAGCAGTTGATGTTGGACAGACAGACGGCCGGACGGACGGACAGACGTACGGATGGAGAAGCAAATCACAGTGACATAAACGACAACGATGACGATGACGACGATTCCAACAAAAGAAACCTGAATCCATAGTCTTCTTTTCACAATGTCATATTGCCAGTCAGTCAGTCATTCAGTTAGTTAGTCTTTAGAAGATCAGAACGAGACAAAGGACGCGGGAATATATTTAAAAAAAAAGATAAACATGTGTTCTTCTCATCGTCTTTTTAAAACTGCGCCTTCTTTTGGCTGTGCAAACTTAAAATGAATTGTAATGGCAACAAAATAAATGTCAGAAATTATAAGTGACACAGTGAAGAGAACGGTGGAAAATGTATAAAAGACAAATATATTTCTTAATAAAACAAGAGACAATTCTCAATAAAACAAGAGACTGATCACTGTAGTATTTACCGGGCAGAAATTATAGCTATAAAAGAGGAAACATAATGCCTGAGAAATAAAGTTCTGACCAAAGTCGGTATTAATATTTTCTCTGATATTCAGGCTGTTATAAAGTCAAACTGTTTTCCTGGCGTCAAAAACTGCCTTCGATCGTTGCAGATCTCTTAATGAGATGACTGAACAGTTAAATTTTCACCTGATTGTAAGAACTGCCTAGCTTCTGAAAATAGCCATTAAGCGCAACATCCACCTCTTCATTGCTGACAAATCCGCCGAGCCATTTTTTCAAGTTTTGAAACAAAAAATAATCCGAGCTAAACAATTCAAACTTTAATTCATGGATTTTGAACATCGTAATAGTGGATGTGTGAACTCGTGTATTGTCTTAATTATGAGCAAACGCGGCACCCATCTTGCGTACAGCTTTCTCATCATCAAATTTACCAGCAATATGTGATGTATGGCACTTTTTGAATTGCCCATGACTTCAGCTAGCTCAAGGACTTTCAACCGATGGTCATCCAATACCATTTTGCCGATCTTTTTAACCGTTTCTAGCATGGACACCATAATTGGTCGATCTCTACGGTGTTCGTTATCCTGACAGCTCGTACGGCCCCGTTTAAACTCTGCCACCCAATTTTTATAGTTGTAAACGAAGGAGCAGACTCCCCCCAAGGAATAATCTAGCTCGGATTTAATGTTGGTTGGACTCAGACCTTTCAAATGAAAGTATTGTATTACACATCGGTGACCATTTTTTTTACATATTCACTTTTATCGTTTACTCTTGAGTGCTCAAAGAGATACTAAACATCGTGGCTCCTTGAAACTTAAAACATATCGATACCTCCATTCTAAACTATGCTATGTGCAAAAAGGTAGTTTTTCAGGAGAGGCGATCGAAGTTTGACGATTTTTTAAATTTGTGTGGAATTTTTTTGTAATGCAAATCGAGTGACCTGTACTGTTTTGTAAATAACTTTTGATTGGGTTGACGGATAAACACCAAATTTTGACTGATGGATTGAAGGTCTTGTGAAATTACATTTGCAGAATTTGTGGGTTGAAGAGGAGGAGGAAGATGAATCAATAAAGCACGTGGTATATTGCTTTGATTGATATGGATCACCATGTTCCATCTTCGAACTTATACTGAGAAGACTGAAAATATTGCCCCATCCTAAATTTTAAGTCAATCGCCATTTCCGTTTGAGAGTTATCGTGTGCACAATCAGACAGACGAAAGGATGGACGGACATTGCTCAAATGACTTAGAATGACCTGCAATGGATTTTCCCCTAACATATATAGGGTGTTTGGACACAAAATAACCGATTATTCAAATTAGATAGCCCGCTTACGATCTGTCAGACTTTCACATCTGTCAGACTTCCAGATCTGCCAGACTTCTTAGACCCAAACGTCGTTTGAGAAATGCAGAACAGTAATAAAGCAGGGGCACAATGCCCCCCACTTTTTTCTCATCTCCGCAGCTTCTGCAGAAGTCATTGGACTCAATTCCCAACCTCCTGGTGGGTTCGCGGATCAGGAAGTTAGCCTGACATTAACGTCAGAACTGACACTAACGAAGACAGTATTTTCCTCTTTAGTGCGATGAGATATTTTGATCTTTTCAGGTCGTATCTTCGCCAGATTTGTCTAGCTATCCTACAGGTGTTGAATTGTGTCCATCTTTCATGGACTGCCTGTCTGTCTCTTGCCTAAGTCAAATCTTGCATATGGACAGTGGAGCACCAATATATGCAAATTCTTCAAGACTTTGTAATGTCGTCCCTTTCCTAGCTAGTTCATCGGATTTAGAGTTCCCGGGTATATACCTATGTCCGGGTACACATATGGAGTATATGTTAAACTGTTAAGTCATCTTGTTAAGAGACCTGTAGCCTCCCATACCAAAGGGATACCTTAGGGAACTGCAAAGCTGATGAACTTCTCAATTCATTTGCATATATTGCAGGGCCAGCAATGAAATATGTACAGGTAGCTTGACAAATCTGGCCAAGATACGGATCGAGAAGGTCAAAATCTCTCCTCGCACTAGAGGGGAAGATCTGTCTACGTTAGTGTCAGTTCTGACGGAACACTACCTGATCGGCGAACATGTCAGAAGGTTAGGTTATTAGGTCCAATGACTTCTGCAGGAGCTGTGGCGATGAGAAAGACGTGTAGAGCATTGAGCACATGCTTTGCTACCGTCCCTCATTAAGTAAACGACGTCTGGATATGCTGGGGTCGGCCTTTCTAGAAAGTCTGACATTATTTCCCGTACCGATATTCGTACTATTGATACGAGTACATATTTTTATCAAATATGTTGGATTAAATGAGGGGAATCTGTGCCCGTGGTATCACTATGGGCCTAAATTGGTCTATGTGAGCTCCCAAAGCTGGCTGCCACCATAACCTAAACCTCCAGGGATTTATGGGAGCGTGTCTGTCCGAGTAAATGACAACGACAGTTCCGGTCACTATGTTGCGACTCGCCATTTGGGGACTACTTCCCTTATTATCATTATTTCGGTTTGTTTAACACCGCAGGTATCTGGTAGTCTGTGAGCTACAACAAGACTAAGTTATTTACAGAGTAATCCGATGCCAACCTTCTCATGAAGCTTCGAACCATCTGTATAGAAGGGGAGATTATATTTCCTACTATTCTGCCGCTCTCTGGCAGAAGAATTCTAATAAGTCTGAGAAAAAATAAGCAAACATCATAAATACGTCTCCTAAATTATTAATTGTAAACTAACTGATGGATAGGTTGGAAACATTGATGATGGAAGCCCGATGACCAACTCGACCCACTGTGTATGCATGCATTTACAGCTTATTCGTATACTTTGTTGCATTGCACAAAAAAATACAATAAAAAGTAGCACCTCTACCATAACTCAAACCTCCAAGACCTCATGGTGGTACTCCGTGAGTTGGTATAATCATCTGCAACATCATGATGAGCGAATAAGCTGAGCAAGTGAACAGTCGAACGGGCGGGCAGCCAGGCAGCAGATCCATACCATAGACAGCTCCGCTTACACTGAACTACGAGAGCTGATGCTGCTGCTCCATCTCGGCCATGCATCATCCTTCGCTGACGATGTTGCTTCCACCGCCTCCCTGACTGCCTGACTACCAAGCCTTCCAGCCATCCCGGCCTGCGGGTGTGTTCATTCAACTGCAATAAATTGCAACCACAGTTTTGGTACTGTTTGCCGGAAATAATGTTGGCAAATGCTCGTTCGTTCGTACGTACGACGATGACGACAACGCATATGCCTGTGAGAGATGTTTATGATGATGTTGATGCTGCTGATGCTCCTTCCATGGATTTGGATGGAAGCGAATGATGATGTATAGCATAAATGAAAAACGAACGAAAGCATTGAACATTACATTGAGCAATACAACAGCCCCGAACAATAATACTACGGCGTGAACATCGAAAACCATGGCAATATATTTTTCCACTCTGGATTTTGGATGGAGTTGGAGTTGCATGCAGACAGTCCATCGCTTGACTGACTAAATGTGGTGTTTCTCTGAGTTTGAGGATGCCGTGGAGGTGGTGGAGATAGCGACAGGGCAAAAACGCGCGCGCGCGCACTCCTTATGAAAAGCAATTTATGGTTTTGTGGCTATTGCAGCACTAAAGGCAAGTGCGAGATTGCGCCATCCGCCGCCATACGAAGGATGGCGGACAGAAAAGAGTAGGAGGAGACACAGTGGGAAGAACGGGGAACGGAGAACGGTCTGTGTGTGTGTGAAAATTATTACAACAATCGCAATCCCCCCAGAAAGGCAAGCGCAGTCAAGCAGAGAGTTAGTCATGCGTGTCTTTTGCCAACAAAAGCCAAAAACAAGTTTTAGCACGCGCATTAATGATTGCAACATGTTGATCGCGATATTTAGCCGCAGTAATTGACATGTTGTTGAATTGTTGCTACCGTTTAAAAGGAGGCACCGAGCACCCAAGTGCTTAAAACCAAATTAAGGAGAAGTGGCGGCGGTGGCTGCACACCACAAAATCCCGAATCTCTCCAAAGATTGGGGTGGGAAAGGGGGAGGGGAAGAAAGAGTTATCAGGGGAGGGAAGAAAAATATGATAACTTAAATCATGTTTACAACACATGACACCATCCGAATGAATGAATGAGCGAATGAATGAATGGTGGACAGAGGGGTTTCCACGGAAGCCGTGGAAGACTTTATAATCATGTCTCGACTGACTGGACTGACGCTTGGTTGCCATTGACACATTGAACGGGTAACTTACTAAAACCACAGACGAGAGTACAAAATAATCAACAATACGATACGAGTATTAATAACAACAAATTGACCTTAAATTGAAAACTAGGTAAATAAATACATACGAGTATGTATAACTATGTAAGTAAGTAATAAATAAACAAATCTTCGGTATCAGGCTGTCAAGCGCTGTCGCTTGACAGCGATTTCCTATTGCAATTGAAATTGGAATAGTTATTGAACTTGAATATGAGATGCAGAACGACAACGATGACGACGACGACGAGTAGTGCAAAATAAACTTGTTCTGACTGACAGTATAATGCACATGTTCCGCTACTACACCATATCCAATTGAGAATTAAGAATATCATAAAATAAAAAGAAGAAAATTCTACCGATTATAGCTGTCAAATTCCATACAATCTAACTTTCGTTAGCTCTAACGTTATTTTGTTTTGTGTTAATGGGGGTTAGTCGATAAGCAACCTACAATTCAACCCTTGGAAGCCAATATTACTCGCGTAATTCTCGAGATCGGTTTAAACTGTAAAGAAATTGGACCTTCTGAATGGACCACCTACAGCGTCTCTAGTGCTATCACAGATCCAGTTTCCCCTCATCGAAACCAACCTGTTTGATACACAAAGTTATCAGTAGTACGAACATTTGTACCGATATTCATCCTTGACAAGCCGACCCAAGCATATCCAGAAGTTTTCTCAATGCGGAACATTAACAAAACAGTTACTCAATACTCTTCACTCCTTCTTCATCACTACAGATTCTGCAGAAGCCAATGAACTCAATTCCCAACCTCCTGGTGTCTTCGCCGATCGGACAGTGTCCCGTCAGAACTGTCACTAAAGTTCTGACACTGCGACAGTTTTATTCTCTTTAGTTCGAGGAGATATGTTGACCGTCTCAGGTCGTATCGTGGCCAGATTTGTCTAGCTACCCTACAGGTATCAATTTCTGACAAGCTCTCATTGGACATGCCTATGACAATGCTTGCATGTGGATAGTGGCACACCAATTTATGCAATTCTGTGAGAATTTGTATTATAATTCCTTTCATAGCCCTGGGTTCATTATAGGACCAAATAATAATAATAGCAAGTTCATCGACTTTGTAGTTCCCAGGATATGCCAACGTACAGGTACCAATATGAGGTATACGGGTATGTTAAATTGATCAGCCATCGCTTTGGGAGATCTGCGGCAGCCGAGGGCTGTTTGTAAATTTAGGAATGTAGGCTCCAGAGATTTAATGGCAGCCTGGCTGTCCAAGTAAATGACGACACCAGTGTTTGTCACTATGTTGCGACGCAGTTACTTGGCGACTTCCCTTGTTGCCATTATTGCGACTTGATATACACCACAGGTATCTGGTAGTCGGTGCGCTATATGAATACCATGTTCTTTACAGCGTAATCCGATACCAATCTTTTCATCAAGCTTCGAACCATCTGTATAGAAGTGGAGATACTTTTTATTTCTTGGTGTTCTGCCAACCCATTCCTCTGCAGTAGGAATCTTAGTGGTAAAGTTCTACTCGAAGGTGTATACCGTTGGTATATCGTCCACTAGGTTGGTTACTCGTGCACTACAATGTGATATCCCCACGTGGACGTAGTTATCTTCACATTGATAGACAATTTATTCTTAATGTTGCACTGGTTACAACTTCTCTAGCCACAATATCAGTTGGCAATAGATGCATTAGGACTTAAAGCTGCGGTGTAGCCCTTAAGGATCCGCTGTTGTTCTTAAAGCTCCACTGATGCTCAGGCGGGGAGTTATCTGAACCTTCATCAGTTGACTGGTGATGGATCCCTTATCGGACTCGTCCACCACACCACAATGCCCTACAAAAATACTGGCCGAACTACTGCTAAGCATAAATTTGCTCCATCCTGTCGACTGTTTGGAGAGATCCAGCTTTCCTACAGGAATATAGGACGACATTGGCCTCCCTTACCTGTTCCAATACGTTAAGTCTAAAAGACAATTTACACTTTCAGAAAATATTAGCTCAGTTCCATTTAGCCGAGGAGGATCCACATGTGATATCTTGTTTGGGTTGACGCCCAAATCACTGTTTTTTGCCCATCTAGCCAATTTGTTCAGAGCCCCCTGAAGAATGCCTCGAAGTGTTAATAAATCTCATTAAGGCTGTGATAGTCGAGGCCAATATTTGAATGCAATAATCTTTGAAAAGTAAATGTGAGAGATTGTTCTTTCGGGTCATAATAAAGGTTCCGATATTCAATTCTATTTTAAGTGTTCTATTTAAAATTTAAAAAAAGTTTATATTGGATTACTTGTTAATATGGAATTCTATTTATTCTATGCCGAAAGTGCCCGATTAGGTGGGAACATTTTAGCCATTCTTGTCTATAGTCTAATAGAGATTGCTATATTATAATGTCCGTATTTTTAGACTTTCGGCATAGAAGTTATGAGCCTAAGAATTATCTGTGGGAGGAGGGTAGCGAATGGTCCAATTTTTCGAGGAACAGTAGACTTTGCAAAACGATTGCACCATACAGACTTTCAAGGTTTCATAAGCATTGCTATGCACTGAAAAAAAATTGTCATAAAATAAAAGAAATGTTCCAAAGACGTCCTTAGTCTTCAAAATAAGTACATTTTGTACTTAAAATTAAGAAAATTTACTTAAAATTAAGTAAATTTTTTAATATTATTGAAATTATCTATATTATAAGTACGAAATGTACGTATTTTAAAAACTAATAAGCATTTCTTTAATTTTATGACAGTTTTTTTTCAGTGTGACATATTTCTGTGGGCCTCGGGTTACACAAAAAATGATAAAATCTTTAAAAATCAGGCCATGTTCGCAGATCTCATATTTCATACTCCATTCCAAAGTATGTTAAGTAGAAACAGGTATTTTTTTAGGAGAGACGATCAAGTTTTATGATTTTCTTTAAATTTGTATGAAATCGGATAACCTCTATTGATTTGTGCTCAACTTTTCTTTGGGTTTATGTTAATCCATACAAACAAATTTTGGCAGCAGATAATTTGGAGTATTTAGAATTTAAAAAAGTAAAGTCCTTCAATAACAATCTTTAGAATGAAGCTATCGATTTGCAAACTTTCCATTTGAAATGGTGTACAGATTTAAAATATTCATATACATAATCTTAGAACAAGGCTAAATTCTAAACTAGTTCTAAACACTTGAGAACATACAGACATACTTACAGTTTAGCATTGCCTTTAGAATTGCCATACTAAGTATTGAATCTAGCCGCTAGTCAAAGGCCGGCCAATACACTCTGAATGTGACACAGCATTTATTTGCCATTTTGAACTCACCTGCAAAGAGAGATAGAAAAGAGAACGAAAACAAAACAAAAATTAGTAATCACATTCAATAATTTTCCACTCATTTGATTTGGACATATTCAAGTATTTGAAAGATATGGAAAAACAAAGCGAAAGAAACCTGCATTATCGTTGGTTCACCACCACAAAAATCCACGGCAACCACAAAACTATTCCCATATACTCGAACATTCATGGACGGACAGACGGCATCCGTCTTGTTGTGCCCATTGACGTCGATATTTTTTGACAGCGTCGTAAAGTATCCGCTCCGATCGAACGAACGAACAAACGTTCGATCGAGTGAGCGGTGCGTGTTACACGCATCATTGCTAATGTCACACAAATGGCAACACTGCACAGAACATGGTTTATGTTTGTTTACACAGAAATCTGATGGAGTTGCCCAGCAATCGAGTCAGAGGTTCGCTAGCGTTTCTTACATTCACTGGGGGAATTTAATAGTAACAGAGTTGTCTCTGGCCAATATCGGGTTATTGGTAATCGAATTGTGGCGAAACATCGTTTCTTATATTTAAGATATCTCCAAGGAGCACATTTAAAATTTCACAGAATTTTGAGCACTTGCCAAAATCAATTTTTATTACCTAGACCAACCTTAAAGAATACTGATCAACTCAGTATCACTAGCAGGTTCGATCTAACCTTTTCTGTCCATCTTTAGTTGTCCGTAATCTAAAGGTCCCAATTTTACTCCGATCTTAATGCAATTTGACATTCTTTCACGTCAGGGACGGAGCTTATTGAATTTAGTCATAATCGGTTCAGATTTAAATATAGCCCCATACCCAGTAAACATTTTTCCGAAAAAGCAATCGAGTAGGCAGCTTTGTGGGTACTAATTCCCCACTCCATTACCTAACCGATTATTTTTATAAAGGAATGAGACTTCCAGAACTAATTCTGAATTGCAGAAAAAATAATGCCTTTTTTGTTCGAAATTTTTTTTTCACCAGTGTAGAAAATGAAAAAAATAAGATTTTTCTTTTTTCCTTTCGTTTTTATTTACTATTTTTATAGACTTATTTATTTTTTATTTCTGACAAGGATTTGAACCCGAGTTACTTGTTTTAACACAGTTTTTGCTAGCGCTCTGCACCACCAACGGTCTCGCACTCATCAACGCTAAATTATATTTAGTATTTAATAGAACGAAATTTGTTGGATAGGCTCGCTTCCTTTTTGGTATTAAGCTGGCAATTTGACAGTTCTATTTTTAAACTCTCTTTTTTTGTGGATTTTTGGAATTAAGTTTCTCTTTATTTTCTATTTTATACTTACTTATTTTTTCTGCACCACCAACGTTCTCGCATTTATCAACTCCTAATTCTACTAAGTATTTAAGGGAACGAGATTTTTTGGATTCACTTCCTTTTGGGATTTTTGGAATTAAGCTGACAATTTGCCAGTTCTATTTTTAGACTCCTTTTTGAATTAAGTTCTGCGTATGAAATTTGATGTAAAGAAATATTTACAATTAAACGAATATCGGTCATTGTTTAAATATATGTTCATTCCGATTTTCCATCTCTTTCGAAGCATTGTTTTACATTATACCATTACAAAATTTGGTAGAGGAAATTTTCTCGAGCATAGAAAGAGCACAGCCGAACATAGAGAAAATCGGTTCAGATTTGGATATAACACTCATATATGTACATATTTAATCGATGTAGTCTCTTAGCGCTATAGAATCTGTATTTTATATCCAATCATTTTGGAATTTGGAATTTGGGATAGTGAATCTAAATTGCACCTAAGCGCTAAACATCCTAATTTTTCAATAGATCCTTATACAGTTTAACAGATAAAAGTTTTTTTTTTGAAACAAAAACGACAGACGTATATTCGATTTTGAATCCATGCGCTATCAATTGGACAGATCGTTATCATCAGAAAACAATATTGGTAGAACTTGGCAATATTTCTTCTTATTCTGATCTAATTGGGCTATCATATAGTAGGCTACTCCCGACTTTTCCACTCCCATACTGGCTTTAATTGAAGTTTTGATAATTTTTTACAATACGTAAAAAATCGTATCTGTCTTAATCACCCTTATCGGGAATAAAATTCCACGCGGAATTTGTTCCCTTTCCGTGTGAAATTTTATTCCCGAGTATAAAGTTTTGACAATTTTTTACTATACTTCGTACGTCGACGTATGAATTTGCAATAGGTTATAGATTTAACAGCGATTAGTTCTGGCAACGTAGTGCTTTACACTTAACGTTACGCTTGTCACCAATCAATCGCTTAGCCAGCTAGGTTAGGTTGAAAAAAGGTGGTCGATTTATTTCGGCTCATGTTCGTGGACATGCACCTAAGCCAGTAGTCGACTTGTCATGAGGTCTTATTCTCGTGTAAGAAAAGTATATTGTGCCTTATTCAAAAATTATAATCAAACTGAGCGATATGTACATTCCCATATCCCCTGGCACATATTTACGACCACATTACGTTTAATGTTGCGATACGCTAGTGATCTTTAATAACCCAGATTTAAGGCTGCATTAGTCTGGCGTAAACGTAACTTTGTCGTAGCTTAACAAATTAGATGATCTGCCTTATGGGTTAGAATTTTTAATATTAACCTATGAACTTTATTTTTGACGAACAATTTATAAAAAGTTGCTACATGAAAATGTAAGATATCGATATTATTTACTTAAAAAAAGAGCGCCCCAGTAGGTGAGTTGGTAGCGTGCTCAGGTATGGGTTTGGGGATCGTGGGTTCATTCCCACTGGAGTCTTTGTTCTGTCGCTGCTAAATCTAGCCACATGGTCGTTGTAACCCGGCATTTCCCTGGACCGTAAAATTTTAATATAAATTTACTTTCTATTGTAATTCATATAAATAAATAAAATAAATATTTAAAAAAATACAAAATTTTATGGGGATTTGAAATTAAAAAAAAATGAGAAAAATTACTTTTTTGGTTTTAAGTTTGAATGGTTTTTGAACGGCTGAGCCGATTTTACAAAGTTTACTTCGTTTGAAAGAGATCATAAAGGGCCATTTTTATGGAACTATTTTTTAAAAAAATAAGTAAACATTTTTTTCTATTTTTTAGAAGGTCTTCTTCCGGACCTGCCTATTTTGACGGAACATTATAGACATCCTAGATACATAAATGTATTTTTTTTTTTTGTGTTTATTATTACAACTGAGTGGGTACTCATCTAGTAATATTTTGTTGAATCTTAAATACATAAATTATAAAAATATGTATAACAATTGTTGAGTAAATAATTTAATAATTACACTCTAACGAAGTAATCCTTAAAAGACTTAATTTGCTAAATCCATGGGATGTATCCTTCGTAATCTTCTGTTGGCGTTATATGAATGATTATAATATATATTTTTCATGTCTGTATTCTGATGAATGTATGAGAAGTTTTAATGCATTACATTAATAAAATTATTTACGGATTACGAAGGATTACTAGTCGTGTTAAAAGCTTTACACCGTTTTTTGGTAAACTTTTTTAGTCTTTAATGTGCTTAAGTTGTGATAAACTGTATATCAATCGAAAGCGACATTTCCCGAGATTTGCAGAATCAAAAAATTTTGATATTAAGAAAGTTTGATAAAATGTTAAAAGAAAACTAATATGTGTCATGTGCAGTGTAAGATTAATATGGGCCGTTAGCCTTAGAGGCTAGTGTCCCTATTTTTATAATGTAATAATTTCAATTGTAATAAATAAATGATAAGATCCCTTCTATTTGATCCCTTCATTTGATTCAAAATATGTAAATTCCTTGTTATTCCCTAGTAAAGTAACACAATTACCCGATTCATTTGCCCTGCGAATAAAAACCGGTAGTCACTCCCATGGCAGTGTCTTTAATTCACGCAATGGGGTGGTGGTGTTTGCATGCAGGGCATATTTGTGAATTTGTTCAGACAGCAACAGCATATTTCATGCTCTATTTGAAGCTATTTACAATATTTACTTGTAGGCTCCGCCACAAAATTCATAGTGCATGGAAAATGGTGGGAAAATGTCAATTTCAGTCCACACTCAAAGCCTGAAAAATTATAATCCGCACACATTTGGTCGGATAGGTTGGGTGATTGGTGTGAGCGGCGGCTTAATTTTTGCCGTTTCTAAGACTTTAAGAACTTGTTCCAAGAGAAACACGTTTGGGATTTCCATAGAGAGAGAAAAAAACTCAGAAACACAGAAATGTCCCAAAGTTTTACACACAGTCGGTTGATGTCGTTGATATCTTCGGTATGCAAGCCAGCACAGCACGCATGTGCAGCTGAGTTAGTTATGGATTTATGTATGGAGACAGCCGGACGATTGGTCAGTAAGGCGGTATGACAGATAGACAAGCAGACTGACTGTTATTGTTGACAGTTTGTGTCGGCTTAACCATAAATCCTGTTAATAATAATGACAGACTGTAATTATGTCAATTTAAAAAAGGGGGAGGGGAGGAAACCTCAAAATAAATGAAGGAAGAATTTAACAGCATTTTATTAATTTCCTTTTTTGAAAGATATGTCTGAGCCTTCAATTGGTAGGATTTTCTTTGTTAAATGTTAATATAAACTTAGATAAAAACTGCCTAGTCCTTTTAAGGATATTCCAGATCTACGACACTGAAAAAAATTGTCTTTGATTTGGCGCCAAAGCCAAAAAACATTGAAATCAGCACATTTAGTACTAATATTAAAGAAAAAATAAATAGTGTTAGGTAAATATTATTTGTTTTCAGTATAATATGCCCATATATTATTCATTAATTTGTCTTTGGCCTCAAAGTGTAGACATTATTTTCTTATGCTTTTTTGGGATATTCCAGAGATTCTAAGAATTATTTCCTTTTCGTTTTCTAAATGTTGTTTGAGGAAGCGGCCCCCTCCCCAGATAAATACCAGGAATTCTCAAAGATTTACAATTTAATTTTAAACAGAAAATTTGCAGAATTTTCTTAAGATTTTGTTTATGCTTCCTTTTGCCCTTTATACTCGTATGTATGTAAGTATTTAAAATGGGAAAAGTCCTTAAAGAACTCTTCGTTCAGTCCTTTTTTCACAAAATAAAAAAAGTTGAAACTTTTTTACTGATATCTCGCTTAAACATCTTTTACTTTAACACTAACGTTTTATATCCCTTTTAACTTCTCACGACCTTCTTGCTGTACCCCCTCCCCCCTCTCGGTACCCTTTCTCTGGGATTAAACCCCTACTCCCAGCAACAAGCCCTCGTATGTTTGGTTCTCCATAAATTCCCCCACAAAATTGCCAAGAAAGGAAGAACACGAAAAAAAATAAATAAAATAAAATAAAAAATAGGGAAAATAAAGAATTCATATAAAACAGCACAGAGTTTTTTCTCCGGGTTATTTCATTGCTTCCATTCATATCTCTTCCGTGGTTCTCAAATACATATACATACATATACACAGCAACATCGTCCTTTTTCCCATACTGCAGAGAGCGAAGAAACGAAGCAGACAGACAGACGGACGAACGAAGGTTTGGGCTGACAGACTGTGTGTGATTCTTATCATTTTGAAAATTACTTCAACAACACACAGCCGACACACCGCACATCAACTGATAGCGTAAAACTGCAAGCGAGCGCAAGTCGTCAGACGAATAGCCCAAAAGCCATTCCGCCATTCAGCCCGAGACTTGGCTTGGCAGACTCACTTCTTTTCCTGGTCCCAGTGGTTTATAGTCAGGCAAGATACAGCTAGCCAGCCAGCCCGCCAGCGCGCCAGCCAACCAGCCCATCATGAACGACACTCCATAAAATAAAATGGAAGTTAACAATGCTCGTGCGGGGGTGAGTTCGAACTAGACCACCCTAGTGTCTCACAGAACAGAACGTCACAAGGCCAGTTAAACAAAGACTCATCCCCCGCCTCCCTCCTCCAATAAGCATATGGACGTTTTTATGAGAAAAAGGATATGCTGGGGGGAAAGGGGTTCCGATTATATGTTCGTCACCCCCACAGCGTTTCCTGCGTACCCCAGCGTTTTTTCCTTAGTGCTCGGTTTAACGAAATGACAACGAACACTTTAATAGCCGAGTGACTTTTCGTGGCCATCGTTTTTAAAGCACGATGTGATATCGTCCTTATTCGTCTCGCGTTTTGTTAATACGAGTTTATGTGTGGGTGTGTGAGTGTGTTTGTTTGTGTTCGTTGTGTGGGTGTGTTGTCTGTCGGTTCGTCAGCTTCCTTCCGGGTTGTTTTACATCCGCGCTCATCTATTTTTCATGCCGAGGTTTTCACGTTCTTTTTTACCGCCATTTTTACCCATGTTCGTGACATGTTTAAGAGATTAACTTACAGTTAACCCATTACAATAAGGCACGTGATTTGGGGGTCTATTAAGAAATCATATTATATTAGAGTTTTGGTCCTTCGAGCCGGATCCAATATAAGGTGTTATAATCATCAGTTTTGCCTAATATGTCTTATTTTAAATTTAAAAGAGACGAATGAAATGACAAAGCAAACAATTTCAGAAATAAAAATTTCCATAAAAAAAACATAAAACACTCACATCCAAAAAGAGTAAAACGTTGGGCGCCATTCTTAGACAGAATTTTCCGTTTTGTAAAAAAAAGTATTCTATCAAACTAGCAAATTTTGGTGTCAGTTGAAGCTTCCAGCAGGTTCATTCAATAACAAAGTGTAACAGTGAAAGAAATGCACGGACTTGACAGTACGAGTATAGGTTCGATTCTACTACCAAAGGGTAGCATAACCCTATACTCGGTTTGGCGAAATTGGTGACATTTTGTTTTGTTATGGCCCTCCAAAGATTCTGAAAATCAATGGGACCCTCGAAAAAGGTGTCATCAGCTTTTGTCCAACAGTTAATTTAGACTTGGTGATACTGCTTAACTATATTTGGCAATAATGTAGCTAAGAATACGCTGAAAAAAGTTAGTTAACATTTTATGAAAAAAAAAATCCTCGACTTTTTTGAAAAAGTTAAGCCAACATAACATACAGGGACTCATAATTTTTTACTAACACTATTTGACAATGTTGTAGCCACGACAAATCTGAACAACTTTTGTGAACATATCAAGACAATATGAACGAGTCTAGGCTCCCTAAATAGCTCTCAAAGACCACAATGTATTTTGTAACTCTAAAACAAAGATATTTGTTTTTGGTGTAGGGTCAGTAACTTTGTAGAAAATATTAAGGCCAATATTTTTGTGGAACATATTAACCCTCTAGCTCCCCCACATAACGGTAGTTTTTGGCCCTATTTTAATATATCGTAAAAAACACCCCTAAAAATGGGGAGGGCGGGGATGAAATGTTCTACAAAAATACCAAACCAAAACGTATCACTGAAAAATGCATACATTCCGAGTTTCAGGAAAAAATGCTTTAAAAATGTATATAGGACAGAAGTCCACTACAGTGCCGGGTATAATCATAAACACAAATTATATTCAAGGTAAACCACACATAAACTTAAAATTTCAGTCAAAACGTTCTGGAATTTCCAAATAACTTGACCTCTCCGCCATTTATTGCAGTTGATATAATTCCAAAACTCAGATGACCCCGAAATGAACCTGTTGTACACTTTTTAACCCTTTCGGTCTTATGGTTTCAAAAGTCATACGTCTCCGAAAAAACATATAAATATAAGTTACTCCTAAGTGTTAAATGTTGGGCGCCACTTGTCACTAAATTCCGATCCAGCCAAAAATATCAACATTTGGTAAATTTGGAAAGATTAGAACATTGAAGATGTCTGAATGTAATTAATCTATAAGGACTGACGAAACCAAAAGTGGTCCAAGAACGACTGAAAATATAAATATGAAATAGTCTCTCCCTAAAAAACACATTATTTCCAAAGCGTGAAACGTTGGGCGCCAATCACAAATGTGATTTTTTGATTCTGTATTAGAATCCAATACGACTGCAATTCAATGTGAAAATTGTTTACCTTAAAAATCCAAATTCATAGTTAGAAAATTTGGGCTAAGATCTCGAAACCATAAATATTTTTTTTCATAAACTGTAGATTTTGCGAATTTTTACCTCTTTCATATTTTTATGTTCAAAAACTTCTTTTGACTACTTCAAACTCAACCTGAGTCTTTTAAAGGGTTAATGTTGAAAACAACTTGCATCTCTTCTCCAATCTACTCTCTTTTATATGCATTTAACACCACTGTTAAATAATTTATCTCGTCAAGAGATTGAAAGTGAAAATATTTTAATTATTCACGAGAATATTTCAATTATTATGCAGGGACACGACAACGAAACACCCGACAACACCACAAGAATTCTAGTTTCTTTTTTTGTTTGTTTGCAAGTAAAGGATTAAAAGGGATAATGGAAGGACTATAAATTGCCAACTTAACGGTTAAGGTAAGCAGGAATATGTCAACGGTTATTTTAGTTTAAACTTGAAAGGAAATTCAAGTTTCTTTCTTTAAATAAATGAGAAAGTTTCAGCGAAAATAGCAAAAAATAAGAAGTGGGATGACTTTATTTTAGTAGGTTAACATTGGTTTTTTTAGATTTTTAACTACATTATTTTCAAAAAAAATACTTAATCACATTGAAGTTTTTAAACACAAAACAAAGATTTAATATATAGACTTTAATACAGGGAAACAAATCTCGTTTACATTTTGGTCCTTCGAGCCGTAACAGAAGTGATTATATACAGTTCACTCTTTGGTATTTAGGGGGATTTTATGTATATTATTAAACAAATCTCTTAAAAATGTTTTTCCTTCAAACTAGAGTTTAAAATGCTATGTGTGGAATTTGGTGCTTTATGGGAAATATGAATATATCCACAATTAGCTGACCTAACAAAGAAAACAAAAAAATGTGCTTAACATTTTCTTTATTTTTCAACATAATCTCTTTTTAGCTCCATACACTTTTCGCAGCGCCTGTATTGTGAGTAAACGCGGCACCCAACTTGCGCATAGTTTTCGCATCTTCAAATTTTCGGTCAATATGCGATGTATATCATGTCTGCTAGCTCACGCACCTTCGGAGGACGATCATCCAATGGATGCTAATCGTGAAAACTGCAGAATGATTTATCCATAGTTAATATGGCAATTTAAAACCAGTTGCTCGCATCGCTATACAGTAGTTAATTCCTTCGAGTCGATTGAATTTGTCAGAAAGATTATTTATGCTAATATTTTGGATATTTTGATTATCCATTTAAATAAAATGTGATTGAATTTCTAGTCGTTTCCGGAACATTTGGCGTCGCTTTTAAGCATTTCTTAATAGATACCATTTCCTGAATGGGAGTAACGGAAGTTGAAGTGACACAGGAAAGGACTGTGTACAAAACTCATCAATAAAAATAATATTTTACCGTCATTTAAGTTTTTTTTTTATTACCATTTCCTTTGTTCGATTTTCCAACTTGCTGGCTTCCAACAAGGGTGACTTCATTTAAGGATAATAGTCATCTTGGGGTTAACAAATATTATTTTAAGTGTTTTTCCATTTTGCCACACAAAAGCCAAAGCAGTATAAACATCCTTCTGGTATTTGGTAGCTGTCGTCCTCCTATTGAATTGTGTTAGCCTTTATTTGGAATTGTACTGTTTACAAGATGGACAAAGATAAAGCCACCATCACCGGCATGGCTGAATCGTGGCGGCCTTTTGATTGCTTGGCTGGTTGGTTACCCTCCCAAACAATTTCCACATAATTTATGTCAAGGTCTTTGGTTTTTGTAACAAAAAACAAGCTAAATCAACAAACAAAAAGTCATCATCAAATTCTAAGCTCTATTAAGCAATTGAATGGAACAAGTTTTCCCCGGCGCACATAATGTTTGTAGTCTCTTCCAAGAAGTGCCAAGCAGCAGAAGCAGACGAAGACGACTTCTAAGCAAATCCCCAAGCTTTTGTTGCAACACATCTATGTACGTACCTACCCCAGAGACCCTCACAGCTTGCGTTGGATGTTCCGAGGAGTTCGCAGCCACAAACGAGTGTGGAGCGCGGAGCCACGACCATTGACTAAATAGGAAATAAAGATTTTTGATTATGCCAATCGATGTTAATGTTTTCTTGCCACATGCCAATGGAGTGGCAAGGCACCACACTAGCCGACTCGTGTAAAGGCATAAAGTTAAAGATTTTTTTTTTGGTTTTCAGAGGAAAATTGTTTTGCAGCCACAACATCAACGAACAAAACATCAACCATAAATGTTTGATTTGTCTGTATGTTGGTTTGTCCATTTTTTTCCGTCCGTCCCTTTGTCGGGCTGTCCGTCCATGGCTGCATGGATGAATGGCCAATGTGCAGCTGCATTCTATGCCATGAAAACCTCAAAACAAGTTATGACCAAATTCAGAATTATTTTGTGGTAATGTAAACACTCATAGACGTCGACACAACGACCAACAACAGCAATGGTATTATTGTGTTGAATACTGACAGGCGTTAGAGGATGGGGAAGCATCAGCAACGACTTGTGATGTAAGCTACACTTGGGAAAGAAGTATCGTACTTTGTGTGGAAGCCAGAAAGGTGGACACATTTTACTCAGTCTATATGCAGTCATTGCAGAAGTTGTCTAAAATATAGAATATCAAAACATGTAGATGACTTCTGCAGAAGTTATAGGGATGTTGTGTTAGAATGAAACTCTCAATTTGTGTGGGGGGTACCAGAAGGGGGTTGACCTTTACGACTATTTTGCGCTGAACAGTAGATACTTCAAAGTCACTACACTGTACCGAATTGTGAGAGTTTATGTGCACTGATATTACCCAGCACAGAAAAAAGTACGTACTAAGGAATCACTTTTTAAGTAATTCCAAAGAGTGAATTTTTTCACCGCCAAATAATTTCTTTTGCACAAATAATGAATATATTTATAACTTATGACTTCAGTCTTTCTCTACTGGTTTATTGTTTTCTCAGACTTAAAAAACAAAAATCCGCTAATAAATATTAAAAATGACGACTTTTTCCTAATTCTAAAAAAATCTGATTTGATTCTTCTCAAGTCTACGTGCCAAATATTGAGGGGTAGGGTATCTTTTTACCATTAAAACCAAAAGTGTTTCCTTCACAGAAAAATAAAACAAAATAAAAACGAAAAACCAACACCAAATGTAACTACTGCTAAACGTGTTCCAAGATTAATATCGGGGTTCCCAGTTTGTTTATTTTTTTTCGTTTTCTGCTAAATTTTCTGTAAACATATCTCCTCAACGACAGTTGGAAAGAACTCAAAGATACGAGTACTTGGATGGAGTTAGAGGAATTTTCAAAACAACAAAAATAATAATCAAATACTGAAGGTCATTTCTGGCTAAAGGCAAATACAAACAACAAACAGAAACACACCAAAATGAAAGGAAATTGAAAATTGAGTCGACAGTCTAACAAAAAAAAAGACGAAGAAAAAAACAAGAAAATCCAACGAAAAAAAGTTAACACGTTTTCAAATAGTCCGCGTTTACCACAACCACTTTTGGTTGGCGTTTAATTTACGCTTTAATGTCAAAACATGCGAAACCATGATTTTTATGGGGTTCCAACGACTGACGACCGACTGACTGCAGCAGAAAATAAAAACAGAAACCGAAAAAACAGGGTCATGTGTATGCGGCTCGGACAAATGTGACATTTCCGCTCCAAAGGTGTTGGTAAGTCAGTAACAGAAAATTGCCACGGATATTTGCCACTGCTACTGCCACTGCTGCTCTAGTCCAAATGACGTCGTTTACTTTATGAAGACCGGGAGGAGAAGTTCACTTTTTTTCATCTTCTCCTGGTAAATGTGTGTGCTCAAGTCTATTCATTTCCCAAGCATTCTTTCATACCTCCATCGGAAGCATTGCTGAAAGTCATTTGCGGACAAAACAATTCACAATCCTTAGCTTAGTAGCGGAGCTACTAAGTTCACTTCACTCAGTGGGAATGCGACAAGAGTACAAACAGAAGGAAGTAAGAAGCAAAAGTACAATTCTGAATTGCAACAAAAGTCGCACTACATCGCCAGCAATAGCCGCACTGCCCGTGGAAGTGGCAGAAGGGGCATTTGCAACGGGGACTCATTAAAATAGTTTGTTGAGGCAAATGGTCGTTCATTCATACGTTCAACCATTTATTTACACTGACACGCACACTGCCATTCACACGGTCCGGTCCGGTTCGGTCCGATCAGGTCGGGTCTATGTCCAATCAGCCAACAAAACATCAGACTGACCCACCAACCAACCAACCTATTGTTGTACAGTGATTTGAAATGATGTTGTGGAGTATATTAATTGATTTTCTAGGATAATTGTTGATAACGATTCTATAAGAGGGAATCATTGTTGATTATTTTTGTAGGAGAAATAATAAATTTTCTGTAAAAAAATGTTAATGCCTTTTCTACATACACGAAATATGTCATAACTTTTTATAAGAAAAGAAAAAATAATTGTTCTATATGAGAAATATTTCTATAAGAAAAGGTCACCATGGATGACTTCTATAAGAAAAGGACATCGTTGATGACTTTTCTATAAGAAAACGTCTTTGTTGATTAATTTTCTATAAGAATGGGTCATCGTTGATGACTTTTCTATAAGAAAAGGTTATCGTTGATGATTTTTCTATAAGAAAAGGTCATCGTTGGTGACTTTTCTATAAGAAAACGTCTTTGTTGATGACTTTCCCATAAGAAAAGGTCATCGTTGACGACTTTTCTATAAGAAAAATTCATCGTTGATGACGTTCCTATACGAAAAGGTCATCGTTGATGACTTTTCTATACAAAAAGATCATCATTGATGACTTTTCTATACGAAAAGATCATCGTTGATGACTTTTTTATACGAAAAGATCATCGTTGATGACTTTTTTATACGAAAAGATCATCGTTGATGACTTTTCTATACAAAAATATCATCGTTGATGACTTTTCTATACGAAAAGATCATCGTTGATGACTTTTCTATACGAAAAGATCATCGTTGATGACTTTTCTATACGAAAAGATCATCGTTGATGACTTTTCTATACGAAAAGATCATCGTGGATGACTTTTCTATACGAAAAGATCATCGTGGATGACTTTTCTATACGAAAAGATCATCGTGGATGACTTTTCTATACAAAAAGATCATCGTTGATGACTTTTCTATACGAAAAGATCATCGTTGATGACTTTTCTATACGAAAAGATCATCGTTGATGACTTTTCTATACGAAAAGATCATCGTTGATGACTTTTCTATACGAAAAGATCATCGTTGATGACTTTTCTATACGAAAAGATCATCGTTGATGACTTTTCTATACGAAAAGATCATCGTTGATGACTTTTCTATACGAAAAGATCATCGTTGATGACTTTTCTATACGAAAAGATCATCGTTGATGACTTTTCTATACGAAAAGATCATCGTTGATGACTTTTCTATACGAAAAGATCATCGTTGATGACGTTCCTATAAGAAAAGGTCATCGTAAATTACTTTTCTATACGAAAAGATCATCGTTGACGACTTTTCTATACGAAAAGATCATCGTTGATGACTTTTCTATACGAAAAGATCATCGTTGATGACTTTTCTATACGAAAAGATCATCGTTGATGACTTTTCTATACGAAAAGATCATCGTTGATGACTTTTCTATACGAAAAGATCATCGTTGATGACTTTTCTATACGAAAAGATCATCGTTGATGACTTTTCTATACGAAAAGATCATCGTTGATGACTTTTCTATACGAAAAGATCATCGTTGATGACTTTTCTATACGAAAAGATCATCGTTGATGACTTTTCTATACGAAAAGATCATCGTTGATGACTTTCCTATACGAAAAGATCATCGTTGATGACTTTTCTATACGAAAAGATCATCGTTGATGACTTTTCTGTACGAAAAGATCATCGTTGATGACTTTTCTATACGAAAAGATCATCGTTGATGACTTTTCTATACGAAAAGATCATCGTTGATGACTTTTCTATACGAAAAGATCATCGTTGATGACTTTTCTATACGAAAAGATCATCGTTGATGACTTTTCTATACGAAAAGATCGTCGTTGATGACTTTTCTATACGAAAAGATCATCGTTGATGACTTTTCTATACGAAAAGATCATCGTTGATGACTTTTCTATACGAAAAGATCATCGTTGATGACTTTTCTATACGAAAAGATCATCGTTGATGACTTTTCTATACGAAAAGATCATCGTTGATGACTTTTCTATACGAAAAGATCATCGTTGATGACCTTTCTATACAAAAAGATCATCGTTGATGACTTTTCTATCCGAAAAGATCATCGTTGATGACCTTTCTATACGAAAAGATCATCGTTGATGACTTTTCTATACGAAAAGATCATCGTTGATGACTTTTCTATACGAAAAGATCATCGTTGATGACTTTTCTATACGAAAAGATCATCGTTGATGACTTTTCTATACGAAAAGATCATCGTTGATGACTTTTCTATACGAAAAGATCATTGTTGATGACTTTTCTATACGAAAAGCATCGTGTATGACTTTTCTATACGAAAAGATCATCGTTGATGACTTTTCTATACGAAAAGATCATCGTTGATGACTTTTCTATACGAAAAGATCATCGTTGATGACTATTCTATACGAAAAGATCATCGTTGATGACTTTTCTATACGAAAATATCATCGTTGATGACCTTTCTATACGAAAAGATCATCGTTGATGACTTTTCTATACGAAAAGATCATCGTTGATGACTTTTCTATACGAAAAGATCATTGTTGATGACTTTTCTATACGAAAAGATCATTGTTGATGACTTTTCTATACGAAAAGATCATTGTTGATGACTTTTCTATACGAAAAGCATCGTGTATGACTTTTCTATACGAAAAGATCATCGTTGATGACTTTTCTATACGAAAAGATCATCGTTGATGACTTTTCTATACGAAAAGATCATCGTTGATGACTATTCTATACGAAAAGATCATCGTTGATGACTATTCTATACGAAAAGATCATCGTTGATGACTTTTCTATACGAAAAGATTATCGTTGATATCAGCGTTGATGATTTTTTTTATAAGATATGGTCTAAATTTATATCTTTTCGCTAAGAAAAGGTCATCCTTGATGACCCTATTATTCCAATTTTTTGTGTCAACTTTTATTCCTTGGGTTTCTCACTACTGTGCCTCTGCCACTCGGTTCGTCCGTCCATTCGTCTAACCAAATAGTCATTCAACCATCCATCCATTCGTCTGTCCGTCCGTCCTTCCTCACACTCGTTGTCGTTCGGCTGTTTGATTATGCGTTCCCTGTTGTTGTTTTTTCGCAGATTTTGTTCTGGTCTCCATAGCTCTTAGTGTAATTGGGTGTGTGTGTGTGTTAGTGTACATTGCCTTTTTTTGCTGTAGCTGCGTTGCCACAGTGTACTGTTAACATAAGTCACGCAGCTGTATTAACCATACGACCGAGAGACCATTACTACAACTCGGCACATACATACTCGTACATACATATGAACGTGTGCAACATACGACTGACTACCAGCAACAATTGCCCACACATTGTTTGTTAATGCCACTGCTGGTTTTCTGTTTTTTCGCTGCTGTGGCTATTGCTGCTGCTATTGTTGCAAATTTGTATTTTGTTGTTGTTGGATTTTTTTTGCATTTTGCATAAATTAATGTTGCAACCACAGCAACAAACAAACTATCCGTCGCACGAACATGAAACTGCCTATTAAACATACACGAACGACGACACACTGAGAACGAGAATGAGGATGTCGACCGGGCACAGAGAGGAACCGGAGGAGGACAACGAGGGACTTGGGCCACGAAGAGGATGATGTATGGACTGCAATAGTCTGGTGGCCTAATGGTTCATGCGAGTTATGAGGATGAGAGGCGAGAAGCGAGGAAATGGGGAAATGAGGTGCCTACATTAATGATATTTAAATTAATTTAAAACTCAGTCAAAAACCAACAAAAAATGAGAAAACAGTAAAGAGCCACAGCCACGCCAACAATACGACAGAGTATCCTGTGCTCGAATATTGAATATGAGAGGGGGACACAGGGAATTATGTAGGTTTGAATCATATTTATATAATTGTTATGTGCTGCCGGCGCTAACCAAGCGCCACCACATAGGACACAGACATTTTTTTCCCAATGGGTCATTGCAACGGAAAGAGGATAATTGTGGATTTGTAATTAGTGAAATTATTTGCAATATGCTAATTTGAAAAAAAGGATTTGTTTAGAGGACGAAAGACAAAAAAAATAAAAAATAAATGCTATTTGAAAATTGGTTGTACATCAGATTGGACAAATTACTTAAATACTCTTAGTCATATCACATATTATGAAAGGAACATTTTAAACATCACGAAATGATTGCACGCAGAACTTTTTGCTTGAAAAGGGAAAACAGATTTCTTAATATCGACGTAATAAATATAAAGTAACCTAGAAAATCTCAGGCGAAGAAATCTATAGAAATATACACTTCACCTTCGGAGATACATATACGGGTATACCAAAAAAAAGTATGATATATTAAATATGAAATATACAAATAAATATTGAGAGCCAAATGTAAAACAAATATTTTTCCGTGCAAATATGTTAAACTTAAATACCTAAAAAAATTTTGACAATTTCTTTTCCACTAGTTTACAAAAATTTTGCCGAAGGCCTGTGCTTAACATTTACTGATGTAATTTTGGATCCTAAACGTGTTGTAGACTTTTATATGAGAAAAGGTTAACGGAGGTGACTTTTCTATAAGAAAAGGTCATCGTAGATGAATTTCTATAATAAAAAGTTATCGTTGATGACTTTTCCTAAGTATTCGTTGATGACTTCCTAAAAGAAAAGATCATCATTGATGACTTTCTATAAGAAATTGTAATCATTGATGACTTTTCTATGAGAAAAGGTCATCGTTGATGGCTTTTCGATAAGAAAGGGCCATCGTTTATGCCTTTCTATAAGAAAAAGTCTTCGTTGATGATGACTTTTCTATAGAAATAGTCATCGTTGATGACTTTGTTGATTACTATTCTATAAGAAAAGGTCCTTGTTGAAAAGGTCAACGTTGATGACTTTTCTAGAAGAAAAGCTCATCGTTGATGACTTTACTATAAGAAAAGGTCATCGTTGATGACTTTTCCATAAGAACATGCCATCGTTGACAACTTTTCTATAAGAAAATGTCATCTTTGATGACTTTTCTATAAGAAAATGTCATCGTTGATGACTTTTCTATAAAAAAATTTCATCGTTGATGACTTTTCTATAAAAAAATTTCATCGTTAATGACTTTTCTATAAGAAAATGTCATCGTTGATAACTTTTCTATAAGAAAATGTCATCGTTGATGACTTTTCTATAATAAAATATCATCGTTGATGACTTTTCTATGAGAAAATATCATCGTTGATGACTTTTCTATAAGAAAAGGTCATCGTTGATGACTTTTATATAAGAAAAGGTCATCGTTGATGACTTTTCTAGAAGAAAAGGTCATCGTTGATGACTTTTCTAGAAGAAAAGGTCATCGTTGATGACTTTTATATAAGAAAAGGTCATCGTTGACGACTTTTCTATAAGAAAAGGTCATCGTAAATACATTTCTATCATAAAAAGTCATCGCTGACGGCCTTGTCTAAGTAATCATTGATGACTTTTCTGCAATAAAGAGACATCGTTGATGACTTTCCTATAAGAAAAGGTCATCCTTGATGACTTTTCTAAAAGAAAAGTTAATCGTTGGTGACTTTTCTATAAGAAAAGGTCATCCTTGATGACTTTTCTAAAAGAAAAGTTGATCGTTCATGACATTTCTATAAGAAAATGTCATAGTTGATGACTTTTCCAAAAGAAAATGTCATAGTTGATGATTTTTCTATAAGAAAATGTCATAGCTGACGACTTTTCTATAAGAAAAGGAGAGTATAAAAACAGGATTTTTTAAATTCTCTTACTTCTACCCAAAGGGTTATAATTTCTACATTTACTCATCGAGTTTTTTCAAGTTGGTATCGCTTATAGCGCACACTCTGACATCAGCCTTGATTTCTTCAAATTCGGTATTTCACATTATTTGTCCAATGATGTCAAATTATGTTGGTTTTTGATCTGAGATTCCATAGAAAAATTGTCATCATCTTATAATAAAAATATTTAAGTTCATAACGTCGTCGCAAAACTGCCTAAGCTCTTACAATCCGCTCTTTGCTTGGTAACCCTTGCTGGTTGGAGCAAGAGGAGTCTCAATGCCTTCTTCTTGGACAATATTCGCATAGTAGAACCGCAGAAAAGGATTTCCAACGTCGTATCTCTCGTACAAGTCTGCTTGGACGATATTCCCATACTTCGAATTGTACTGAGAGACTTATAGCAAACGAAGGTTGTTGTTGATGTTAGACACTATTTTAGTAACCATCATTTGTCGTGTAGCTTTCCTTCCTTTAGCTCTCCCACAAATCGCATCCCTTGTCGTTTGAAAGACACTTTTTCATAGATGGGCAATTTACGTTTTTATTAATTTTTGTAAGTTTCAATCTCAAAAAAAGTAAATTTTTGATGGATAATACTAAGAAGGAAAGTACATATGTTGATGTCATCCACATGTTGGATTAGCGCAAAATGCTGGAAGATATCAATAAGAAACTTCTTTGCCTTAAATGATTATAATTATCTTTTTTTCTGAGGTGATGGTTGAGATATCGATCAATGCTCAAAAATTTTGTAAATCATTCCAGTTTCGTGAACTTCTAAACCTAAATTACTACACGCTGAAAAAAAAATCGCCTCTGTAGTATATTGTCCCAAACATATTCTGCTTGAAACATATATATTTTTAGGGTGCACTCCAAATATATAACATTTGACACATACAAATATTATATGTTTGGGATGATGTTGTTCTAGACAAAACTATGTTTACATCCTAATATGTTTTATTTGCATATATTATTTCCCAAACAAAGATCTATTTGCGTGAATATATATATATTCTTTAATTGTTTTAAGTTTTCAGCAATTGAAAGGTAATTTTTAGAAATTTTTAATGTTAGTAAAATTTCTTTATAATTGAAAATAATGACTGGGAATAGTTAGAAAATAAAAATAAGTGGTTTCAAATAGAAGTTAATGCTAAGTATGCCATTTTTAATAGGAATGCTTAATTCGGAAACATGGAAAAAATTAAAACTAAAGTTCGAAAAATTCAGCAAAGTTTTGAAAATCTTTTTTTTTTAATAAAATATATTTGGAAATATTCACAAACAATAATTTTATTTGTATTTAAACACATATTTTATTTGAGAAAATTAGTTCGCAAATATATTTTATTCTAATATATTAACATATGCGTTCTAAATACATTTTATTGATTTTCAAATAAAATTTATTTGCTCGAAAATATAAAATAATTAAAAATTTGTGTTCCAAGTGTATTTTCTTTCGATCCATACAAATCAAAAAATGCGATTTTGCCCCGTGTACTTTAGAGTGTACATTAAATGATGCCTCGACTCGATAATTATACGATCTTATCTCGTGAAGAACAACGGGAAGAATGTTAATTAAATTTGAAATACAGTACAAAACAGCAATGACTCAATGCTTTTTTTTTGTTGGTTGGTTGTCTTAGTTAATACGAAAACCTTGACTTAATAGTGCAGCGATTTTTGTTTTGTGATATAAAAAGTTTTTCTGTTTTCATTTTTTTGCTGTTCTTGGCAAATAACAAAAATTTAACATAAATTAGCAAAAAAAAACGAAAAACTTGCAAAAAAGTGATTGTTGCTTAAAAGAGCCAAAAGAACCTTGAGTTGTGCAGTTGAATGGAGTTGGTTGGAGTGTATGTTTGACTTTTCGTAAGAGAAGGCAGCAACAACAACAATCAACTGCCTAATGTTGCATTGTTTATTAAAAAAACCCGAAAACGGCGTCAGCAATCGCTGTCATCATTAAGCTTCGGGTTTGTTAGATTTTTGTTATTAGAAGATTGAAGATTGGAAAAACAAATACAAGTTTTACTAACTCAAACAGGCTGAGCTCCAGTACCAATAATAAAAACTTACAGAAACAAATAAATAAGAGAGGACTGTGGGACGGACAATTTTGGGGACGGACGGACGGCCAAAATTCAGTCATTGATTAACTCATTCATAATGGCCCAGGTCATATTGTAGTTATTATAAGCCAACAAAAAAAAACGCCGCAAAAACATTATGCATCACATAACACTTAATTTGTTTTTTTTTTAATTTTTTATAATGACTTTAGTATTTTTTTTAAATAATCATATAATGAACAAACTTCGCCGCAGTTGAAAAGTTGGCTTTGATTTTATGAAAGATTAAACACTCGGTATTCACATTAACATTATAAACATTAATTTTGCTTAATTTCATTTCAGAACGATGGCCACGAAACGAACTTCTTAATCATTTTCTGACTTTAAATAATTATCGTATGTTTTATTTTATAAAATTCTTTGTAGTGTTGATTTCTTTGTTTTTCTTTCATTCGGTTTTTTGATTTAGTTTATGAAATTCATTAATCATCAAAATACATTATTTTTATGTTTTATTCTTCGTCCTCAGTTGCACTCAGATGACGATTATAATTCCTACGAACAGCACTGCACGAATTGTGGCAAAAGGAAACAGAAATATAATGAGGGGGTTTAATTTGGAATGATTATATTTACTTAAGAAATTTAAAGTCTCTTGATGACTTTTCTATACGAAAACATCATCGTTGATGACTTTTCTATACGAAAAGATCATCGTTGATGATATTCTATACGAAAAGCTCATCGTTGATGACTTTTCTATACGAAAAGCTCATCGCTGATGATTCTTCTATACGAAAATATCATCGTTGATGACTCTTCTATACAAAAAGATCATCGTTGTTGACTTTTCTATACGAAAAGATCATCGTTGTTGACTTTTCTATACGTTGATGACTTTTCTATACGAAAAGATCATCGTCGACAACTTTTCTACTAAATAAGAATCGTTTTCGTACCGAAAAATCATCATAAAGGATTTCATTCGAAGTGGAAGCTTTATAAACGTTTTAATCATTTTTTTCTATATTTTTGACAATGTCTGTCATATCATTTCCTTTTCCTGAAAATTTTATTAATATCCACCATGCCACTCCTACAGACCCTTGCTCAACAACTCAATGCTATTGTTTTCATAAAACTTTATGGCATTCTCACCGTTGTCGTCGTCGTTTGTCGGATGATGTCGATGTTTCAGTGACTGTCTTTTGTGTATTTATATTATTTTTTGTTCAAAATTATTAATAATAAAATAAATACAAACGAGGGAAAAAAATTATACAGACCGTCGAACAGTCATAATGTGCTGTTTATTATGGCATTTATAAACTTTTATTAACAACGACAATAAACAAAGCAAATCAACCACAAATGAAATCAATCAATCATCTTCGGGAGGAGATTGCCAATTTGTTGGTGAAGTGAGTCAATTTGATCAAAGGACGTTAGGGAACTGACTGACTGATTGGACAGATGAGAGAGACAAATTCTAGGGCAAAGACCAGGACAGAGGCCAAAAAGCGAAAAGTATGACGAAATTTATCAACTACCAAAAAGCAATCATTATTGAACATTTTACAATGAACAAAAAAAGCAAAGTTCAAATTCAATGTGAATTTCTGAACAAATTAATTTAAAACTGGAAATATTTTACACGAGTTATTAATTGTTCTTATGGAATTTGCGAGTATTCGAAAAGTCTTTCTTTACAGGTCTTCTCCATTAGACATAGGAGTAAGCAAATTCATTCTAGGGATGTCATACAACCCCTCGACATCTTGTCGTACTGTAAACATATTCAATGTCCCGACTCTATTTGAACATTTGGTCAGACGAGCATATTATGCGGGTGTAATTTTACAATTATGATTGTGTGTGTTCTTAGTTTCCCCCAGTTTTTCTGCACTTCACGGCACAGTGAGAAATAAAATAAATACCAAATCATTATGCGATTTTATTTCGTTTTATTATTATTACGAGTAATTTTTTTCTATTCGTCTGCCATTCAATGGACCTCTATATACGAGTATACTTGTACAACAGGAATGATAGAACGATATATGTATAAACCACATGTCCGTATATAGTCCGACACATTGGAGTGTTGTAGTGCTTGTAGAGGAGTACCATCATCCACCAGAGTGGCTGGATGGTCGAATGGATGTATGAATGGTTTAATGGTTGCCGGGTTTGTTGCCTAGCTGCAGGGCTGGCTAAATGGATGGACGGACATCGGATGTTGGGTTGGATTGAACATTTGTGCGACAAGAATAATGTCATCTTAATCTTAAACGTCTGTATACATAACCGTACTAGTACATACGAGTATTGCACATTGGCCTCAGGAAATTCAAAAATGATCAACTAATGGAAAATCAGTGGTCATATATGATTTTTGCAAAAGAAAAGTTGACATCGTACGAACTTTTGATCGTTGATGACTTTTCTATACGAGAAGCTCATCGTTGATGAATTATGTATACGAAAAGCTCATCGTTAATGACTTTTCTATATGAACATTTTATCGTTGATGACTTTTCTATACGAAAGCTCATCGTTGATGACTTTTCTATATGAAAAGCTTATCGTTAATGACTTTTCTATACGAAAAGCTCATCGTTAGTGACTTTTCTATACGAAAAGCTCATCGCTAATGACTTTTCTATACGAAAAGCTCATCGTTAATGACTTTTCTATACGAAAACCTCATCGTTAATGTCTTTTCTATACGAAAACCTCATCGTTGATGACTTTTCTACACGAAAAGCGCATCGTTGATGACTTTTCTACACGAAAAGCGCATCGTTGATGACTTTTCTACACGAAAAGCTCATCGTTGATGAATTTTCTATACGAAAAGATCATCGTTGATGACTTTTCAATACGAAAAGTTCATCGTTGATGACTTTTCTATACGAAAAGTTCATCGTTGATGACTTTTCTATACGAAAATTTCATCGTTGATGACTTTTCTATACGAAAAGTTCATCGTTGATGACTTTTCTATACGAAAAGTTCATCGTTGATGACTTTTCTATACGAAAAGTTCATCGTTGATGACTTTTCTATACGAAAAGTTCATCGTTGATGACTTTTCTATACACGCTGAAAAAAAATCGATTCTGTAGTATATTGTTCCAAACATATTCTGCTGGAAACATACATATGTTTAGGGTACAGTCCAAATATATAATATTTGACACTCACAAATATTATATGTTTGGGAGGATGTTGTTCTAAACAAAATTATGTTTTGATCCTTATATTTTTTTATATGAAAATAATATTTCCGAAACAATGATTAATTTGTATTTAAATATTTTGGCAATGTATAGATGCCTTAATTTAGTTTTTTTTAGAAATTAAAGGTTAAATTTTTTGGAAATTTTATATGTTTGTAAAATTCTATTAAAATTTAAATCGTATAATCTTTGGTAACGAAAAATAGCATTGATGGATTGACAATTGGACTATTTATAAATTAAAAATTCGTGCTGTAAAACAAAAGAAAATGCTGCTTACGACATTTTTAACTATAAAGTACGAGTATAACACGAAATTTGGGAAAAAAAAAATTAAAATTCACAAAGTCAGCAAAGTTAAAATATTTTTTTAAATGTAATGTATTTGGATGAATTCTTAAACAATATCTTTGTTTGTGTCTAAACACATATTTTATTTGTTACAGTCAGTTCGCAAATATATTTTGTTGTAATATATTAATATATGCGTTCGAAACAAATTTTGTTGATTTTCAAATAAAATATATTTGTTCAAAAATATATAATATTTAAAAAATTTGGTTACAAGTATATTTTCTTTGAATTCAAACATATCAAAAATTGCGATTTTCCTCCGTGTACGAAAACCTCATCGTTGATGACTTTTCTACACGAAAAGTTCATTGTTGATGACTTTTCTATACGCAAAGCTCATCGTTGATGACTTTTCTATACGAAAAGCTTATCGTTAATGACTTTTCTATACGAAAAGCTCATCGTTAATGACTTTTCTATACGAAAAGCTCATCGTTGATGACTCTTCTATACGAAAAGCTCATCGTTGATGACTTTTCTACACGAAAAGTTCATCGTTGATGTCTTTTCTATACGAAAAGCTCATCGTTGATGACTTTTCTATACGAAAAGCTCATCGCTGATGACTTTTCTATACGAAAAGCTTGTCGTTGATGACTTTTCTATACGAAAAGCTCATTGTTGATGACTTTTCTATACGAAAAGATCATCATTGATAACTTTTCTATACGTGTATGACTTTTCATTAGTGACTTTTCTATGGGAAAAGCTCATCATCGATGACTTTTCTATAGGAAAAGCTCATCGTCGATGACTTTTCTATAGGAAAAGCTCATCGTTGATGACTTTTCTATAGGAAAAGTTCATCGTTGATGACTTTTCTATAGGAAAAGTTCATCGTTGATGACTTTTCTATAGGAAAAGTTCATCGTTGATGACTTTTCTATAGGAAAAGTTCATCGTTGATGACTTTTCTATAGGAAAAGTTCATCGTTGATGACTTTTCTATAGGAAAAGTTCATCGTTGATGACTTTTCTATAGGAAAAGCTCATCGTTGATGACTTTTCTATAGGAAAAGCTCATCGTTGATGACTTTTCTATAGGAACAGCTCATCGTTGATGTCTTTTCTATAGGAAAAGCTCATCGTTGATGACTTTTCTATAGGAAAAGCTCATCGTTGATGACTTTTCTATAGATGCCTTTTCTATAGGAAAAGCTCATCGTTGATGACTTTTCTATAGATGCCCTTTCTATACGAAAAGCTCATCGTTGATGACTTTTCTATACGAAAAGCTTACCGTTGATGACTTTTCTATACGAAAAGCTCATCGTTGATGACTTTTCTATACGAAAAGCTCATCGTTGATGACTTTTCTGTACGGAAAGCTCATCGTTGATGACTTTTCTATACGGAAAGCTCATCGTTGATGACTTTTCTATACGGAAAGAACATCGTTCATGACTTTTCTACGCGAAAAACTCATCGTTGATGAGGAAGAGCTCATCAATAGGAAGAGCTCATCGTTGATCACTTTAGACGAAAAGCTCATCGTTGATGACTTTATTAGACGAAAAACTCATCGTTGATGACTTTTCTACACCAAAACCTCATCGTTAATGACTTTTCTATATGAAAATTAAGAGGTTTTCTTAAATTCTTGATGAGGTAAAGAAGTCTTGTCCAGTCCCAATGTGCTCCACATATCTGTTGTTGGCATTATTCTCCCTTTTATTCGTATTGTGTTTACAACATCCTTTAGTTGTTTTATTTCTCTTGTAGAGTTTTGGTTTCTTTCTTTTTCCTTCAGTAAACATAACGACAAATATTATAAGCAAACAATCATAATTCGCATAGGAATTCCCCGGCTCAGTTACATTCGGCTGCACCACAAACTCACCAACGTTGTCGTCGTCATCATCAGAAGGCTCATCATCAAATTTCGTCGTCTTGTCGTTGTTTTGTTGGCAAAACCAATTGTTAACCCCATTCTCCCCCCCCCCCCATACACAAACCAAGGCAACCAATCCCCTGCAAACCACCCAACCCGTCCATGTCATCCCAATCCATTTGAAGCATTCAACAGCAGCAGCATTTGCTGTCTCAATGGCCACTTCAATTGAAATGTAAAATATAATAAGGGAACATTATGTATTTACAACTAACAAGAATGGAGAAAAAAACCTGGAGAAGAACAGAAAAATTATGGATTCCACACTTCTTGCTTATTTGCCAGCATAACAAGTCATCATCAATGGCATCAGCATCAACAACAACATCAGCATCCGGCATCAACCTTCCTTAACGCAAGCCCTTAAGCAGGGCTTAAGTACGGGTAACATGATTATCAGACCTCAATGAATGGAATGGTTCATCCGTCCGTCCGTCCGATCATCCATCGAAAAAAGTAAAGTGAAACAAATCGTTGGCTCGTTGATTTCCTAAAAACACATTTAAATGGCTTTAAGCTTCGTTGCCCAACAATTGTTAAATTTGTTACTTCATTTTAATGTTTTCCCTTCGACTTCCAATCACCACCACCAAATGTCGGCATGAAACAAAAAATCTGTTGGCTGCCGCCAAAAAAAGAGGGTTGAGATTTACTGGTGCGTAAAATACAGTATCCGGACAATTGATTGGATTTTGATATACATACATTTTAAATTCAATTGTATTCGGCTCGAAGGACCAAAAAACCTGCAAAATTTTGGATTTGGATATTATGGTAACAAACATTTTTTTAGAGAGACCAGAAACAGTGAACCTGCACGAGCTCAATTTGTAAACCTGTAATTCTATTATTACCCGATTTTTTTCGGCTCGAAGGACCAAAAAAACTAAGTAAAAATGAACATGTCGTTCTTTCCTCATACGATACTGTAAGTTCGTGCGTTCCTTTTTGGACACGGCACTCGCTACTCGTTCTTGTTAAATATTACAGTTACTTAAGGACTATTTAATTATGTGCCAAACAATTTCCGTTTTTCCACTTCCACTTCAACTGAATTGTCCTCCCCTTCTGGGCTTTTGGAATGAGTTACCAATTCTTAATTGACACACATTATGAACGGAGAATATATGTATCTTTGTTTGTCTGTCTGTCTTGCTGTATGTTTGTTTGTGTCAATTGAACGGAAGCGATTCCTTAAATGGGCATATCAATGCCACATTAAAAGAAGGGCCCTGTGCCAGCTCTAGTGTATGAGAGATGGTGAAGTGGTGTTAAGGGATGTTTTGTCACTGACTGACTAAAACTATGACATTAGTTTTCAATTTAAAGCAATAAAATTAAATGGTAAAAGAAAACGCATAAAAATCAGTAAATTTTATCTTAGTGATCTGGGCATTCATAAGACAGTCAAACCAAAGTCATCATATTGAAACGATATGACAATCATTCTGAATTATTTCAAAAGGTAATGGTCGTCAGTAATAATATTCCTTTTGTACGAATAAGAACTAAAAATTAATATTTCTTTTTAGCTTATTCTTAAATTAAGAAAAGTATTTTACAAGGCTTTTGTTCCATCCAATCTAGTATCTCCTATTTTGCAATCATTTGCCACAGTTTAAGGGATCTATTTTCCATCTGCAATTTACTTTATACACAGACGGGCTCAGCAGTCTTTTTAAGGATTAAGGAAAATATCTCACACCCTTAGAATTTCATCCGGGAAGAAAGTCCAAGAGAAACTCTTTAAATTTTCCAAAGTAATAAAAGCAAACTATCCCGGCCGACTGAAGTAAACAAAGGCGGCAAGTAAAACAGCCCGAGGTAATCTTTATGTGTCTGCTTTGTCACACACAGAAAAAAATGCCGGGAATAGATAACGAAAAAAACTCCAGGCAACCGAATACACCTTCAAAGGCCCAACCAAGATAGGGATAGGGAAGCGTACCCTAGAAGAAGGAAACACAAGACTGCTATGACTGACTAACTTGACTACCACCAGACACAATACCCGTAATCATCATCATCATCCAAACCATTGTAGTAAGTAGACTTTGCCGTCTTCGACAATGAGGCCTTTCTATAGTCCCATATTCGTCAGTCTTAGCATGATTACTTTTTCTTTGCCACGCCACGCCAAACAACAGAACGTCGTAGTCATCACATTCGTTGTTTGCTGGAGTATTGGAAAATACACAATGTGCTTCTTTCATGGATTTTTATTACGAAAATTGTACGTGAAATGGCAATCAGGGGACAGTGGTTTGAAAAAGTTCTGATTTTTCGAAGAAAAATGTTATTGAAAAGAAAGGGATAAAATAGCGTCCGGACTTAACCTCTGAGATCTTCCTCTGAACTAAAGTTTAACTCTGAGGTCTTCATCTAAACTAAAGTCGACCTCTGAGGCCCTCCTCTATACTAAAGTCAACATCTGAGGTCTTCAACTAAAGTCTGTCTCTATTCTTTAGTCGACCTCAGAGGTCTTTCTATATAGTACAGTCGAACTCTGAGGTCTTCCCCTATGCCAGAGTCGAGCTCTGACGTCCTTCTATGTACTAAAGTCGACGTCTGGGGTCTTCTTCTACAGTAGAGTCGACCTGTGAGGTCTTCCTCTCTACTTGAGTCGACATCTGATGTCATCGTCTATACTAGAGTCGACCACTGAGGTCTTCCTCTATACCAGAGCCGACCACTGAGGTCTTCCTATATACTAGCGTCGACCACTGAGGTCTTCGTCTATACTAGAGTCGACCACTGAGGTCTTCGTCTATACTAGAGTCGACCACTGAGGTCTTCGTCTATACTAGAGTCGACCACTGAGGTCTTCGTCTATACTAGAGTCGACCACTGAGGTCTTCCTCTATACTAGAGTCGACCACTGAGGTCTTCCTCTATACTAGGGTCGACCACTGAGGTCTACCTCTATACTAGAGTCGACCACTGAGGAATTCCTCTATACTAGAGTCGACCACTGAGGTCTTCCTCTATACTAGAATCGACCACTGAGGTCTTCCTCTATACTAGAGTCAACCACTGAGGTCTTCCTCTTTACTAGAGTCGACCACTGAGACATTCCTCTATACTAGAGCCGACCAATGAGACCTTTCTCTATACTAGAGTCGACCACTGAGGTCTTCCTCTATATTAAAGTCGACCACTGAGGTCTTCCTTTACACTAGAGTCGACCTCTGAGGTCTTCCTATATACTAGAATCGTCCTCTGAGGTCTTCCTAGAGTCGTCCTCTGAGGTCTTCCTCTATATTACAGTCGTCCCCTGAGGCCTTCCTTTATACTATAGTCGACCCTAAAGTCGACCTCTGACTATATTTAGAGTCGCCCTCTCATGGCTTCCTGTATGCTAGACTACAGACGATCTCTGGGTTCCTCCTCGAGTTCCCGAAAACATTGTTCTCGAAACACTGTCCACAGAATACATACCTACTATGAAAGAGGCTAAGTACCTCAGATGGACGGAGGGGTGAAGTAGAAATAGGCCGAGCCGTCGGGGTGGTTGCCCGTAACGTGCCATAAAAATACCTTATCAAATGTAAATAATAACAAGTGATTACCGGCGTTTCAATTTCGTGCTTTCTTCTTCCTCCTCTACTACTTTTTCAACAACTTTGGTGTTGTTTGATTTAATTTTTTTTATTTTACTTTCTTAGAAAAGAGAGCCATAAAAAATTTTCTTTACGAACTTGGTAAATATTTAGTGATACAACAAATATTTAAGGAAATAAACATTTGTGCATATGTAAGTATGTACGAGTATGTATGTAAATATGCTCGTGTGTACGTATGCGATTTTGTGCTAGAAATACACAAGTGTTGCCACCCATGTCGCATATACTCGTATGTCTGTCACAGGGAGAAATGACAAACTGTCAACACCTTTCAATGTGAAATAAGCCCGAGTGCCAAAGCCAGTGAGAGGGCGCCGCTGATGAGATGACAGTGACAGCCAAACCACCAAAGCACCGATGATGATGGCGGTAACAGCAACAACAACTCTTTACTCGGTTTAGTAGTTAATCGTTAGTAATGTTGCTGAATGGCTGACAATATCGTCGATGTTGATGATGCCAATGATTATAATGATGATGTTTTTATAGCCATCGTTTGAATATGTTAAAAAGAGATAAAAATCAAATTAAATTAATTTATTTAAAAGCAGAAATATGGGAGAAAAAAAGCAAACATTTCGCACTCTATAGATCATCAAGATGATCACATGTGCGGGCAAAGTCAATGGAGGGAAAGGAAGATCACATTCCCCCCTCTGAAAGAGTTACAATATTTACCTACGGCAGTCATTTATCCCACAGACCACAATTTCAATTATCAGCAAGAGTTGCTGTTGTTGGCGAATGATAATGACAATGTTGTTGGTTGACGACGATTACCTAACTGACGGCAAAAGTAAATAACATCCGAGAGTCAGGGGGAAGCCAAGGAGCCCCTTGGAATCTTCACACTACCACAACAAGTTACAGGTTGCACTTGCATTAACTCAGCGACGGAGTAACAGAGCAACAGAGAGCTGTCATGGAGGTAACTCAACATAAAAAACTGCAGCCGCAGCTACAACATAAACTACAGGCGACGGAGATCTGGAGACTGAGACAACGACCAACGGGAAGGCCAGGCCAAATGTATTCTCAACATGCAACATGCAATACCCCAAAGACATACAGACCATCAGGAAGGACGGAATGGATGGACGGACGTAGGGAAAAATAAACGGATTGATGGACGGACAGACAGACACAATTAACCGACCAACCAAACCACCATTCCGGCAAAGAGGACAAACAGACAGAAGGAAGAACGGACGGACGGACTTGCGGACAGACAGACATACCGGCAATGTGTTAGTCAATCCGTCAGCTTTTTGTTGAATTAGCAGTCAGTGTAACAATAACGGAGTATGTGTGGAGAATTTTAAAAATACAATTCGCATTCTCGCATGAGTTCATGGGATACCCTACATTAGACAATTGTCATCGGTGATTTTATTGTGTAACATAAAAAGTTTTAATACACGATTCGCACGTACAAATATAAGAAATTTGCAGAACATCTTTAGAAGTTTTCGTAACCTTTGGACAAAGTCGAAAGTCCCAATCCCAATTTGGCAAACTTCATGGGTTTAATCAAAAGATTATTGGATCCCATAGCGATACTGGTTAGAGTATAAAAACAGTCTTGAGAAGTGCTGAACTTAAAAAGATACGGGTGGATAAGATGCCGACTAGTACATTCAGAGAGCGAATGTCTCCAAAATGTTAGTGCTAACCGACAGATAGGTGGGTATTCTGGATTTAGGTGAGTTCCTGCCGTTAAGCTTAGCCCCACCGTGCTCCAAGCACCTGGGTGAATACATGATACTTCGCACACTTTGAGCATACGTACCAAACAATTCTGTGTTTCTGGACACTTTTTCCCTCCCCCATGGTTGGGAGCGGAACCGATCTAGAACTCCTTACCAATCTAGGAGTCGTAGCACCCGGTTGGTTTGCAAGTCCACATTCGAGACCATTCTCTCCCAGCGATTTTGTTTTTTTTTTACCAAAGCCACCACAAGCCCCCCGAAGGTACCAAAACAATAGTAAGGCAAGAACCTACGTTTTAGGGGCGTTCTTAACGTGGTACCAGTTCAAAGACTCTGGTCAGACTGCGTAGCCGAAGATACTACCAGTTAGATAGACTTCAGAAAAGCAAGGACTGGTGACCCATCTGGGATTACTGTACAGTCCCCATTCTGGGAAGAGATGGTAACTATAGAATTCGTATATTCCCCAGTGATAACCGACATTATTAGCTCTCAGTTTGTTTGGAGTTTGGCATCTACAACGGCTCTTAGCGTTCTGAAGCTGGGGTTAATTATTTATTCACATTGGCCGATTAAGTTGGTGTTGAAGGAATAACCACAGACCAATAGCTTGTGATTAGGATTGACAACAATATATAGACTGGTTATTTCTTGTACGGATAATGTCTGGAGAATTTGCCATGACATCCATGATAAGGCATTGTGAACAGAAACATTCTTCACTCCAAGAAAACATAGGACGTTCTGTTCAGGTTTCTGTATGGCAGGTTCACTTAGACTATCTAGCCCATTGTGCTAGCACAGGGACGTAAGTAAAAACAAAAGTTTTTCCTAGCATCTCCTGTTGAAATAATTTGATTGCTTTAGAAAGTTCAAAAGTTGGCGGATTTAAAAATCAGCTAAGTCTGCTAACTCCCCTAAAAAAGAGATCCAAGGGTTGCCTGCGCCTTCTAGAGAGAGCGGGGAACAGACACAGAAGGTGATATATTGATTCATCCTATGCTTCGTCTCCACAGCTTCTGCAAGTCATTTCGCAAGACCTTCAATCTCTCTGTATGCCGTCGAATAAGGCAGTTACCCGTCATGACGGACACGAAAGTGAGACGGCCGGCAGGGCATTGTTTCGTTTTGGAGTTTAGGGGGAGCCAAGTCATGCTGAAATGTATATAGTTCCTGACCAGTAACTCTACCTGTCAGATGTTGCCGTATGGACACGATACCTCAAGAACAGCTTTCAAATCTAGATTCATGCCCAAATATTCAAGATCCACTGGAGCGTGAAATGTACTTCCTAGTCTTGCCAGCTAATCTGCTTTGCAGTTCCTTGGTATGTCCCTGTGGCTTGGCACCAAAATCAGATGAATATTGAACTGTTCAGCTATCTCGTAAGAGATCTGCTACAGTCAATGGAAGTTTTTGAAATCAGGAATAGTTTCCAGGAACTTTCTAGCAGCCTGACTATTGACACCGACTTTAGTCAGAACATAAATATGTTGTTTAGGTATATAACTAAAATCTGAACCTAAATGAGACACCGACTCTGATGTCGGAATAAAAACTTTTGGCGATGAGAAAGTCTAATAGCGCGAACACTTTGCTCACATCCGTTATAATCGACAATAATACTCGGACAATTCAATTAAAGTTGGTGTTTTATTGTTATTTCCATACAATCGGGAAGGACTATCTTTAGGACATTATTAATGACTAATCGAGTCTTATATTTGGGATAACCTAATCGTGTCGACAATAATACTTGGATAGTACATCCAAGTTCTGATTTTTCATTCTTGAATACCGACTTTTTGAATAAACTGTCATGAATGAGATCCTAATTCTCCTATGGGTTCATAGATTATCTCTGTCTCTACAAGTAGGTCATACTTCAAAGAAGTGAGAAAATTCCAAAATGTGGTAAAAAAAAAGTCCAGTTTTCTGGGAAAGGGCAAGAAAATGAAAATGCACTTTTTTTAGTTCCTTCTGAAATATGATATGTTCCCATTCCCTCCCATTGATACAACTCGATTGCTTTGAATAACAGAAAAGTCGACTTCATATTTTCAGCATTTGGTCTACTCGTCTTAAGAAGACAGTCAGTGAAAAACTCCTCCGAAATACTGACTAATTTAACGTAACGAATAGTCACTCAAAAATCCTCGCTTAAACTGCTATTTAGAGCTAGAGCTGTCGTAGAATATTGAAAGATAATTACTAATGAGACAGCGACACCCATTCATCCATCTGAAACTCCCAGAAGAGAACATTCGTATCGCTGGTTATGGATATAGGCACCAATCTCCTTATACAATCTAGAATTGGTATTTTGTAATATTCGACTTTTATAGGGTATCAAAGGAAGAGTTTATTTCGACATTAGTTTGTTTGTCCTCAACATTTTGCAATTGAACATAAAACAATATACACGTATTCTTAGGAGGGGAGAATGATGACATTAGGGGCAAATTGTTGGGGAGTAACAAGGGAAATCATTGCACAAGCAATGGTGAGGATGGAAAGATGGACGGACAGACGGACAGACATGTGTATGAGGACTGCATGCATTTTAGACTGCATTCTGCCTTAACATGCCATGCCATGCCTTACTTTGGCTGAGGTCAATGACAACAGTTGGTATTAGGCTGACTCAATCGTGCTGCTGCTGCTGTAGCTGACTGGTTGAACGGCCTGGCCCGGTCGTGTTGGGCCTATGACTGCTTCTCTCACATGTTGTGATGATGATGACGATGACGACGACGACTGAATGCCTATATCTCTTCGGCTGTTGTTGTTGGTATTTTAACTGGCTGATTACCTAAACAGCAGCAGCAGCAACGGCGAAGGCAGCAACAGTAAATGCCTTGTCGTTTACGACAACATAAACGGATGGATGTAAGTACGGCTAAGTATGTATGATGTGGTGTGTAACATACATAAGTACACTTGGAAAAATGAATGTTAATTTTATTGAGTGAAATGTTTACACGATTCCGACCCAAATGATTCCCACAAGCTTACAGTAGCAGAAAGATTAAGCCAGTATCATTGCTTATATTTTCGCTTGATAGCAGATCATTCGAAGTAGTTTCTAACTGGAGAATAATCGACAACAGAATAACAGCGAATAAGTAATACAGGCAGAAGGGATAGTTCTCTATTGAGGGTTGTATAATGTAGTCTGTAACAGGAGATCGATCTGCAGTTGTAGATCGATCTTCCCTAACAGTTCTCGGAAATATCGATGATGCGATAGTCTGGCAATGTTATGGTGATTTCGATTCTTGAACAAATTTTGCCCCGCCGACGCGAATTTTAAAAAAATATTTGCCCTTTTTGGATGGAACTGGTGTAGTCACTCGAATTAAACCTAGATCATATTAAAAATTCCAAATTGTGTTATAATGGTAAATTTTTCGGGAAAGGGGCGGTACGTTTTATCAACGTACCCAGGATTTCATTTGAATAAAATGTGGAAATGTTGACAATTTTCCAAAAAAAAAACCTTGATGTGAAGTCATTTCGGGGCCCACTCCCCTGGGTACGTGTCGGCCCTATTGAGACCATAAGCCACTGTCCTATAAAAGTTCTGTGCCCAAAACTACGGATAGACTAGCCATGGAATCTCAATCTTTTTAATTTTTCCACCTGTCAGAGATTTTCTCTCAGTGTTTGTAAGAATGCTCAAATATATTTTAACCTGACCGAACTCGTGCCAGTGCAACTGTGCTGTGCTGTTGATGTCCGTGCCGACCAAATTGAACGTACTCGTACACCGTATGTTATACGGGAGGGATAGCTGTATGTCGTCTTGTGGTATCCCAAGTATTTGTATACAAAATCATAAAAACCATATCACAAAAGACATCAAAGCCCCTCGTCGTTGTCAACAACCCCCCGCTTCTTAACCTCCCGCATGAATCCAAACGTTGAGCAATGCAGTCAGTGATCAATGTGGCCAAGAACTAAGAAGGCGAATACGAATAAGAATGCTTTATTGTTTTCGTATAGGACCCCTACATTGATTGGTAGGTTGTTTGCCATTGGAATATACAGACGGACGGACAGACAGACAAATGGAAAGACCGACGGATGACTGGATGGACGGACAGGCACTCGATCATACAGCAAAGCGAAGAAGCTTCATTGGGTTTGTTATCGATGAGCGCCAAGAATGATGACCAACGCATTGCTTTATGAAAGAGATACACATGTTTGATAACCAAACCGCACAACACCACACCAGTAATGGCACTGGCACCAGCTCCAACCCAATACACCACACGCCGCCGCTCTACTCAAAGCCCAATGCAGTAATGCACCGGGTACTATGCTTAGTGCAGCAAACAGCAGCACCTTTTCCTCCCCAGACTCGACTGCAGTTGAAGACCCCGTACAGACGAGTGCGTGTGTTTATCTGTGTAAGTCTGTGACTGTGTAACAGATACATTTGAATTATACTCCACAAGAAAGGGCCCCAAAAGCCCAGAGGAGAACCAAGCACCACCATCAGCAACAACTGCAAAAAAAAAAAAAGATAAAATGGGTGTGAAAGCATAAAGTTTATAATTAACACCGACAGACAGTTCCCATACAATGTCGTGGCGAATGTATGTATAGTATATACTCTACATACATATGTAAGTATGTCTGTGTCCCTGTCTACTTCAAAGGTATATCATTAAGAAAATCATTAACAAAATTGAAATTTACAATGAGCTTCACATGCTAATCGATTATTACTAAATTCCTAACATTATGGTAAACACCTAATCAAAGGCTTTACTCCAAGGGAACTAGAATAGACCTTGCCAGATTCTGGAAATCATGGAAAGACCTTTGAAGGGCTCAACAATTTCTAAGTAGACTGAAAATCCCGTATCGATTTTGTCTTCACAAAGACTATATATATCCTCTTGTTCTATCAGCAAACGTGAATAGAACCTATCATACACTACAGTAATTCAAATTCAAAAAGTTTGCATTATTAATTGCATTCAACCAGAGTTATAAAAACCGAATTAGCTAATTTGTTGTAGCTGAATTGCAGTTTTAATGCTATCTTCAATATTACTATCCTTAAACATTATGTGCACTCATATTCAGCCATCTGTATTGTGGGTTCGCCACTGTCTTTTGAATAAAAATCGAATTCAATACATAAAATATATGCATTTCGCAAGTGTAGTTATATTTAGCAGACTGAATTGCAAAATTACTACCGATCATTAAAAGAAAAATTAAGAACTTTCCATTGAAAATCACATACATCAATCGATACCTCCATTCTAAAATATGCTATGCCGACCTAGCATGTTTAAGGGAGATTGCATTTTTAATTTCTAAATATTCCAAATTATATTCAGTCAAAATTTGGTGTTTATACGTCAACCCAATCAAAAGTTATTCACAAAACAGTACAGGTCATTCGATTTGCAATATAGAGTGGTTCCACACAAATTTAAAAAATTCATCAAACTTTGACAGCCTCTCCTGAGAAACTATCTTTTTGCACTTAGCATAGTTTAAAATGGAGGTATCGAAATATTATCGAACGTTAATATAATTTGTTTTGCTGAATTGAATTTTAAAAACCCAATTAACAATTTTTTTACCATCCTCATCAATACTATCCTTAAACATTCATTCATAGTCATATTCAGCCAGCTGAATTACAGGTTCGTCGCCGTCATTCGAATAGCAACCAAAGATTTCTCACCCCCAATCGAATTCAATGCATACAATTTATGTACATATGTATGAATTTAGCAATTGCAGGCAGAGTCAGGTTAATTACATTTAGTAATTATAGTTAAATTAAGCTACATCGAATTTTCAATGATATTCAGCCAGCAATGATATTCAGTACTGAATTGTATATTCAGTTAGCTGAGTTGCATGAATCAATGATTTTCTATGATATAATTAGCATTTTCAATGATATTCAGTAAGCTGAATTGCATTTTCTAAGATATTTAGTAACTGAATTGCATATTCAATGATACACAGTAAGCTGAATTGCATATCTAATGATGAATTGCATTTCCAATGATATTCAGCTAGCTGAATTGCATATCTAATCATATTCAGCTAGCTGAATTGCATTTCCAATGATATTTAGCTAGCTGAAATGCATTTTTATTGATATCCAACTAGCTGAATTGATTTCTCAATAATATTCAGATAGCTGAATTGCATTTTCAACGGCATTCAACTAGCTGAATTACATTTTTAATGAAATTCAGTTAGCAGAATTGCACATCCATAATATTCATCTAGCTGAATTTCATTTTCATTGATGTTCAACTAACTGAAATGCATTTTCAATGATATTCTGCTAGCTGAACAAAACTTTTTAAACAATTTGCAGTCTTCGTTTCATTTGCAAAATGTTTCTATATTTTAGCGAAACAAAAATAATAGTTTATTTTTATTAAAAATTACGATCCGCTAACTATATGAACCAAATATGTATGTATGTATGTAATCTGTGGTCACAAGCAATAACCGCCGAAGTCGAAAATCATGCTTTCGAGAAAAATTTTAGAGACATGGGATTTCACGTAAATATAGAGCATTGTTAGAAAATATGATAGCATACATATGTACATAGCTTAAATCTTTCCTAAGTAAACTTTCGAGAAAAATCACTCTTTGTATTTCTATATTGGGCCTTCGTTACGACATTGGTCAATTTGTTTTTGTTAATATCTTTTTAAAAAAAACAATGTTAGAGACATTGGGATTTCACGTAAAAATAGAGTATGGTTAGTAGACTATGATAGCATACATAAATCAAATCTTTCTTAAGTCTTCTTAGGTGGTTATCGATTGTGACCGCTGGTATAACTATTTGATACTATAATTCAGCTAGCTGAATTCAAAATCGAATACTGATAACTCTGCCAAACATACTTATTTTATTTTTTTCATCATATTCAGCTGGCTGAAATGCAACTTTGCAAGGATATGCCATAATTCCAATATTATTAACTAGTGTTAAATTAAAAATATGGTTACAATCTAACGAGACCGCTTGTTAAGCACCATTAGTTATTTCCCATAAAACATAGCCTCATTTTTTGTTCAGACGATTTTCACCACCAAACATTTAATTAAAAAATAATAACATTTAAAAATTATGATTTTCATAATAACACAGTTTAACACTTACACCTCAATCACTCTTTTCTTCAACGAGGAGCAAGAAAAGATTCCCATGAATTTCTATACAAATCTTACCTAAAAATAAAAGAAAAACAAAAAGCATTTATGTGATTAAACGTTTAACAACGGGGTATTACAATTTATGTAAATCTAATGAAAATTAATAAATGAAATACTTAAAGGCATTAAAAATTATGACAAATATTCAGCAAAGTCAGGGCAGATAACGACGAGTCTTGGATGGTTTTGGGTTACCAGGCCACGGCGGGGAGACCAGAATGGAAGATGAAAACCTCCTAGGCATTTGCAGGAATAAGTACCAACACAAAATTTCCTCTCTTATAATCTTGAGCTTATATCCTGTTAAGTGTTTTTTCTTTATTTTTCTTTGTTTCGTTAAGAGGAATGTTTTTGAAGTGGGAGAAAAATTCCAATAACTGCGACATATTCTCTTTGTCGAAGAAGAATTTCGACAGCAAGATAAGCAGACCCAGCATCCCAAACAAAAACAAAAAACGTTTATTTCCTCATCTTTAAACGACCCAATTTGTTGTATTGGGACTGGGTTTTTGCATATTCTTGTCAAACTTCAAGATGGAGGCAAAAGAAAAGAAAACAACAACACCAGCCAACAATGAAAGGACCGAAAGGACTCATGGTTCCAATAAGAAAAAGGCAAGACATTAACAAACATATCTAACGAAAATCAGGCAGGAAGAGGCGAAGGATGAGGATGACAAGGACAACAACGACAACGACGCTCTAAGGAAAACGGAAATTGATTTCTATGTTTTGTCCGTCCTTCCCTCTATCCATCGATTGATTTGTAAAGATTGTGTACAAAGGCCGTTTCGGATATAAAGAAACTTGGGAGGAAAAGGATATTCAAAAGTCCATAACAATCATATCGAATATGAACGCTTGCCTCCCACACACCACTCCATCAATGTTACGCTCCAATGGGTGGCCGTGATGGATGTGATGCTTGGATGGATGGACGGCTAAGTACGAGTACTTGGTGTGTGCCTTATTAAAAAAAAACTCAGAAACAAGTTAAATATACCGTCTTATGTGGAAGTGCATATTTATGGAGTTGTGGCTGTGGAAATGCCAAACAGGTTTGGGAAAATGAAAAAAGAAAAAACATTTTTAAAAGAAAAAACAAAAAACGGAAATCATTCATTAGCGGCTTTATGGATGCACAAACATTTATCCATCGGATTCGTTATGATTTTTTTCTTTCTGGAATTACTTGTGCCTTTTTTCTAAAGAAAGAAAAGAAGATATATTTTTTACGAGGGTAGTAAGAAAAGTTCTATCGGGCGCCAGTCTTCAATATAAAAAACAAGGATTGCAAACGATTCAAGGGTTTACGTTTTACAAAAAGTTAATAAACACCGGCATCCAATAATTTAGATGCGGATAAACTTCATACGGCCAATTCTTGAAAAGATGTCATTTTAAAGTACATAAAAGTACTTAATTACATATAAGTAATATAGTACATAAAAATACTTCAGTGCACAGAAGTATTTCAGTACACAGAATTACTTCTGTACACAGATTATAGTCTACTTTTTAATCAATGCCAACATTTTTATTTCGCACCTCGTTTTGGTGGATAAATAGAATTTTTCGTACCATGTTTTTCAGGCAATACCCAGGAGATTTTTGATGGTTTTTATAAGTATAAAAACTTTTTGCTTTTGTTATTATTGTGTCTTAGTTCTTAAGTTGTGTTTTCCCTTTACTCCTCTATGGGACAAAAGGACGGACAATGAATTATGGCTAATTACCAGTTCAAGGAATGAGTAACAAAAATGAAAAGGAGAGGGATTAAGTTCGAACGGAAGGCTTCTCATATACTCTTTATTCTATCAATAAACTACATTGCAAAAGTAAAGTTAGAAAATTTTAAATTCTAAAAGAATCCCGTCCTCTAGTGGCAAAATGAGATGTTAAAGCATCAGAGATAAGTATAGTGAAATTAAGACACACATTCAGCTTGCTTAATAATTAAATACATCGACAATCAGCCCTTTCCTGTCATATTCCGCCAGTCGAAAGGTAGATAATTCACAATTCATTAACCTTTGCATTCAATATAGATATGTATTAAATTTGTATTATATTCAGAAAGATGAATTTCAAATCTGTTACATAATACAAAATTATTTTATCTAATTTATAATCTCATTCAGCTAGCTGAATTGCTATGTTTAATAATTATACTTCATGGCCTTCAATTTCATTGAAATTTTAAATAATTAAATTTCATATAGATATTTTAAATTTGTAACATATTCAACAAGCTGAATTTAAAATGTTATACACGGGGCAAAATCGCCTTTTTTGATATGTTTGAATCGAAAGAAAATATATTTGGAACACAAATTTTTAAATATTATATATTTCTTAGCAAATATATTTAATTTGAAAATCAATTAAATATATTTGGAACGCATATATTAATATATTACAACAAATTATATTTGCAAACTAAATTTCTCAAATAAAATCTTTGTTTAAATTTAAATAAAGTTATTATTTAGGAATTTTTCCAAACATATTTTATTTAAAACGATTTCCAAAAGTTTTGCTGACTTTTTCGAATTTCAGTTTTAATTTTTCCTTGGCTTGGAATTGTACCTCCCAGTTATGATACCATATGCAGTATTAACTTATGTTTTAAATCAATCATTTACATTTTCTGAGTTAGTATTCCAAGTCACATTTCTTGTCAATCATCCAGTTAATTTATTTTAATACAAGATTATACGATTTTAATTATTATTTTTACGAACATAAAATATTTCTAAAAAATAACTTTGAATTAGTAAAAAATTTAACACAATTAATGTATTTTCTGAATTCTTAAGTGCGAATAAATATTTGTTTCGGAAATAATAGTCCCAAATAAAAACAAGTTGGTTTGTAAACAAAGATTTCTTTACAATAACATATTCCCAAATATATACTTTTTGTGTGTTCCCAATATTATATTTTTAGAGTGTACCCTAAACATATATATGTTTCAAGCGGAATATGTTTGGGACAATATACTACAGAAGCGATCTTTTTTCAGCGTGTACATAATACAAATTTTTTTTATCCAATTTCAAGTCCCACTCAGCTAGCTTAATTGATATTTTAAAGCAATATGTTGTTCAAAAATGAGATATAAAAGCATCAGAAAAAGGAATAATGCATTTAAGGCACACATTCAGCTAGCTTACATCGACAATTAACGCTTTCCGGTCACATTCCGCCAGTCGAAAGGTAGGTAAGTCACAATTCATTGACTAAAACGTACATCTTTCCATTAGATATAGATATTTTAGATTTTAATCATATTCAGCAAGCTGAATTTCAAATCTGTTACATAATACAAAATTATTTTATCTAATTTATAGTCTCATTCAGCTAGCTGAATTGCTAATTTTAATAATTACACTTCATGGCCCTTCAATTTCATTTTGAAATTTTAAATAATCAATTTCATATCGATATTTTAAATTTGTAACATATTCAGCAAGCAGAATTTAAAATGTTTTACATAATATTTAATTGTTTTATCCAATTTCAAGTCCCATTCAGCTAGCTGAATTGTTTTTTAATGCAATAATTTAGGTAAAAATTAGTGTATTTTATTTTCAGACATACTCAGCCAGCTGAATAGCATTTTCAATCCATTGCAATTTGATAAAAATTTAAGAGATGAAGTTATTAACTACAATTCTTGATGTGTGGACATATTCAGTTAGCTGAATTGCAAGTTTACTACTATCCTACAAATTACACTTATTGTTTATTACTTCCGATGTCTGCTGGAAGGGAAGTAGTTATTTTGATTTTCAGTGATATTCAGGCGGCTGAATTAAAAGTTGAATACAATCAGCCGCAAGAAACAGATCATGACACAACAATATCACTTGATGTGTAGACATATTCAGCTATGTCTACTTAGTTTTTCCTACTTCTAGTTGTATTCAGCCGTCTCAATCGAGAGTATACTCGTATTGCTGTCTGCTGGATCGGAAGTAGTTATTTTGATTTTCTGCCATATTCAGCCGGCTGAATTGAAAGATTATTGCTGTCTGCTGGATCGGAAGTAGTTATTGTGCTTTTCAGCAGGCTGAATTTAAAGTTGAATACAATCCACCAGCAGAAACAAAACTTGTCACAGCAACACCTCTGCCATTTAAACTAAAAATAGGTTTTCCAATTTTTTCCACCATTAACATTTAAAAGTTTTAATTAAAACTCTATTTATTTTTATTTCTCATTTTCTAGATGAATATTTATAATTTGTACTGATAATTTAGCAGAAAGATTGGCACGTGAGGCTATAACATATTGAAGATATTTATAAATATGTACAAAAGAAAATCTTAAAGTAAACATTTTTCAAATCAACATTGCCGACTTGTTTACCCCTTGCATTTGTCGCCCTGCGTAAGAAGAATCTAAATCCCCAACAGCAGCAGCAGCAAAAAAGCGATATTTTAAAAACTCTGTCAGTTGTTGTCTGCTACTCGGATGCTTTATGGTCAACCAACCTACCGAGATATACCAGTGTCGAGCGGCGGCCACAATCAAACAAACGTTTAAACGTCTGACCGACAGAGCTTTATTTTTGTGACTATTGCCTAATGTGGCCACGGTGGTGATGGTGGTGGTGGTGCTCCTGAGATGGGGAATGTTGTTATTTGACTGTGGTCGCTGGTCACACTGGTCAGTAGTGGTCACTGGTAATGGTGGTGCCATGGTGGCCCCGGGGGTGCAATAGCGCTACGGCTATAACGGATGATCATATATTTTAAGTTATTTATGGATCAATGAAATGGATGGATGGTCGGAGGGACAGACAGACGGACCGACGAACAGATAGACGGACAAATGTTCAACTCAAGCGTGAGTAGCAAGCCAGACCTGAGGTGGTAGTAGTTTCGTTTAAATTTCGACATCGAACCTTTAATAAATTAAGTTAATTTGTATTTAAAAGAGGCCACTTTAAGAGGGAACCTGTTTTTGCTCTCCAAGAATCATCTAAAATATCTAATGAACCATAACGAATCAAAAAACAGGCAATAACGAAAAAAAAGAAAACCAGTAAAAAGATTCATCATCATTTTGTAGTCAAATATGTACATAATAAATAAAGGTATTTGTTGAATAAGTAATAAGTTTAAATCATTTGTTCATTCCAATAGCTCAACAAATTCCCACCGCCCCATTTAATACAGCAGAAACTTTACGTTTTAATAGCTGCACCAACAACGCGAATGAACTTTTTCAATTTGTTATTTATTTCATGTTTTTGTTGTCGTTTCATTTATGTCCACTTCGATTTTCATAGATTTTCATATTCACACATTTTCACGTTCACGCACATGTGCAGTGGAGCGAGATTTATGGGTATATTGTCCATGTATCTCTCCTTCTATCCCTAAGTGTGTGTGAGTGTGAGCGAGTAAACAATTCCATAAATCTTGTACATCATAAAATGTCAACAGTTTTTTAATGCGTTGTCAAATAAAAACATCGGAGATATAAAAAAAAACTCGAAAAATCGTAAAAAATTTAAGTCTTTTGGTAATAAAAAATCGTAAAACTTTGTTAACCTTTCATGGGATAATTTAATTTAAATTTGACATGCTGAGCAGGAATAACATTTCCCTGAAGACGAAGCCTACATTTTCTATAAGAGAATAATTTGAAATGTTTTTTTAGGGAGGGTTTTGGTTTGGTTTCGTAAATAGAAGTAAAATATTTAGTTGAAGAACTAAATACGGAAGAGGATTATTTAAAGTAAATTTGACAAGCTCAAACATAAATTTCAAATTGTATTGAGCTGGCTGAATTTTAACTTTATTGATAATTCAGTCAGAATTTAATGATAATTTATTTTTCTCAATCAACATAATGTAGTGTTTACAAAATAAATTTATATTCAATATATTATGACTACTTAGACATATTCAGCTAGGTGAATAAAATATTTTCCAACGACTCTTAAACGAATCGCTATATAAGAATAATATATCGACTGTTAAGTCAAATTCAGCTAGCTGAATATCATATTTTCCAACGAAAATTTCCATAAATGTTATATTCAGCTAGCTGAATAAAATATTTTCCAAAATAAAATGTGTTCCAACGACTCTTAAAAGAATCGCCATATAAGAATAAAATATCGACTGTTTAGTCATATTTAGCTAGCTGAATATCATATTTTCCAAAATTTCCAAAATATTATATTCCGCAAGCTGAATTGTAAATTTACGATTATCTGAAGGCAAGTCCTAAATTTTCTATAAGAATAAAAATAATTTGAGGGTTTTCTCTAGAAGTAGATTATTGTAAGTGAAATTATAAAGACGAAATATACATTTCATTTATATTCAACGTGGCTGAATTTTAAGTTTATTAATGAATATATTTTTTTGTCAGAATATTATAGTATTTTCGTCCTTACAGTAAGCTTACTATAAGCGGTTATTAAAAAATATGTATTAATAATATTTTAATTTATATTCAACACATTTCCCTACATAAGAATATTACTTGGAAAATTTTTAATATGCTATTCAGCTAGCCGAATTTGACTAGATTAGAAAATTTTCCAATTTTGCATACTTCCATTCATATTCAGCTAGCCGAATTGCATTTTTATCATTGTCTGATAACGAGGCCAAAATTTTCAGTAGTGTGATTTTTTGACGTTTTCGTAGTTAAATGTAAAATGTTTAGAAAATCTCAAGAAGACCATTTAAAGCTGAATTCTGAGTTTATTGATGAATGTATTTTCCACTGTCAATATATAATAGTATTTTCGTCATATTCAGTCAGCTCAATACAAGTGTATATAAAAAAATAGAATTAATACTTCAATCTATATTCAGCACATTTTAACTATTTGATATTATTCAGCTAGCTGAATGGCATGTTTCCCAACGTCTCTTAAACGAACTAAAAAACTCTCCAGATATTCGAAGTTCCAGGCATATTCAGCTATCTGAATTGTAAAAAAATTGAAGTATACATCAAAGTAAGCACCTGGCTGGATTGTAAGTTTATTAATGAACGTATTTTTCAGTAAAAAATATTACCTATTTACAAGTATAAAAAAATAATATTTACGTATATATGTATGTATATTGAACACATTTAACTATATAAGAATAATATAATAATATTTATATTCAGCATATTTTCAAATTAAAATTTCCAAAATGTTCGTACTTCCAGCCATATTCAACTACCTGAATTGTAAATTTACGATCATCTGAAGACAAGTCCTAAATTTTATATGTGTTTGGTTGGATTTGTTAAAATAAGTCAGTGATTAGTTGAGATATGAAGATGTAGATAAATTTAAGTCAAATTATCAAGAATAAATATGAATTTCAATTATATTTATATTGGCTGAATTGTTGCTTTATTAATGAATATATTTTTCTGTCAGAATATTATAGTCTTTTCATCATATTCAGTCAGATAATTACAAGCGCTTATTTAAAAAATGTATAGAAAACGTTTCAATTAATATTCAACACATTTCTCTACACTAGAATAATATTTGGACTATATAGTCAAATTCAGCTTGCTGAATAGTATGGTTTCCAAAGTCTCCTGGAATAAACTAGAAAATTCTCACTTTATTTATATTTCCCAGCATATTCAGCTAGCTGAATTGGATTTATATCATCATTTGGAGACCGAGGCCTTAATTTTCTATATTGGAAACAAATTTTTGGCGCTTTCGTAAAAAGAGGTAAAATATTTAGTTGCGGATATCAAGAAGAAGACTATTTAAAGCCTGAATTCTAAGTTTACAGATTAATGTAATTTTCACAACAAAAATATGATAGTATTTTCGTGATATTCAGTCAGCAGAATACAAGTGCTAATAAAAAAAAATAATATTTTATTCTATAAGTATATTCACCACATTTTGACTATTTAGAAGATTTCCAATGTCTCTTAAAATAAACTAGAAAACTCCACAAATTTCCGAACTTCTAGTTATATTCAGCTGGCTGAATAATAAAAAAATCAACATGAACGACTGGTTGTATTGTAGATTGATTAATAAACATATTTATCAGTCAAAATATTACCTATTTAATCTTTTTGTAATATTCAGTGGGCTGATTAGAATTTTTAATTTGTATTCAACACATTTCACTACATAAGAATAATATTTAGACTATTTAATCATATTCAGCTGGCTGAATAGCATATTTTCTAACTTCTCTTAAACGAAACTAAAAAATTCTCAAAATGTGTTTATTACCCGTCATATTCAGCTAGCTGAATTGTGAATCTTGATAAAGATTGAGCATTTCCCATGTTTCTTTGTAGGCAATTTCTAATATATAATAGTATCAAATTTAAAACATTCTTGCTCAGATCTCCAATGACTGGATCGTCATATGAAAGCAAATCGCATTACCTAGAGAATTCAGCTAGCTGAATTTCAACATAATCATTATTTTTAGCTAAATATGAAATGTAATGCTATGTAGCGGTTCATCTGTTGGAAGGTACTTCGTAAGTTTTTAATTTTTGTCTTATTCAGCTAGCTGAATTGCAAAATTTACAACCGTCAACCCGAAAGGAAAATTAAAATTTCGTAATTTTTAATTTTAGTCTTATTCAGCTAGCTGAATTGCAAATTAACCACCGTCCCCCAAAATAAAAATTAACATTACGTATTTTCTTAGTTCCAGTCCCATGTTTACCAAATAAAGCATAAGCAGTGTTCATTTTTCCCAGCTCTAATCACAAGCACCTAATTGAATTGCAATTATAAAGCTTTCTTCCGGCTTTTATTCATATTCTGATTGGCTGAATTGTAAGTTTATCGAAATTTTACAAATGATTTGAATTCATTTAGAAATATATGGCCAAATTACAAGTTTATGGAAATTACAAATCTTCTAGAAACGATTAGTTTTTTACGAGTACATTAATTATATGTTTTTCTAATCGCTGAAAACCCCTAAAACTTTTTACCTATTAAGCCATTTTTCTTATTTAATGATGAAACAAGTTTTCATTCCTTCCAGCGAAAAATACACATACGATTCCCATATTTTCAATAGCCCAAAAACTATTTTATATGCAAACGAAGTTTCAAATTTTAAGTAGTTTTTAAGTTTTTCGACCAACACATTTTTTCTGTTGCTTCAGGAATTTTTCACTTGACTCGTTTGCACACATAAAAAAAGAAAAAAAAACAAATAAAAAATTAATTTCACTTCGTACTGTCGGAGTATGTGAGCGAGTGAACGAATGAAAAAAAATGAAAGACTATAATTTGTTGCATTGCATGTCGGGCCTGGCCAGACCAGGCTAGCAGTCAGCACAACACATGTTCATGTTCTTTGTGGCTCGCATAGAGACGGATGCCTCCTTTTTTTGCTGCAGTTGTCACTTCGACAAAATGCGGAACGGCACGGGACGGGGGTGAGTTGCAACTGAGGGGTCTAAGAGTTGAGGAATGAATTGAATGTTGAATGCTGCCAACAAACATTATTTAAGCATTAAAAAGAAGAAACTGTAAACTGCAAATAATGACAACAACAAAAACTACCAACGACAACAACAACATTGAGGAAACTTGCACATTGGCGAAATGTGCGTGTTGCATTTGTAAAATAGTTTTTGTGGCTATACCCCATCGTTCCCACTGCAAAGCATGGAGCCACACGACGGCTTTAGAGCCATGCCTCGGCCGAGACGGAGCAGCAAAAGTTGCATAAATTATGGCCATAATACCGAGTCATGTTTACAGCCTATAATCAGATAGAACTCCCTACTCCCCAAATGGGGAGGACCTCAACAGCAAAAAATATTGCCTGCGTTTGCTGGTTAAGAGGGAGATTGAGCAGGTGTAGAGGTGGGGAGGGGGTGAGAGGTTACCAACGAATTGCGTTGTAGAAGAAGAGTTAGAAAAAAAAAGAATACAATGCCGAAACGAGGCACAGTGTTCCGTTTTCCGAAAAAATATTTATTTTGAAAATAAACCAGTAAAAAATAATGTGTTAATATATCCCATAACCTAAGCGAGTTACCAATATTAAATATTATTTATATGTGTTAAACTGCATTTATTAAATTTTTAATATTATTTTTACATCTGCTGCACTATCGCAACACTGTGCCCATGGAGCTCAGGCATTTAAGAGGTGAAAACGTGTTCTGTGAAACAAAAAGAACGAACATGAGACGCATTAAAAATTCATACACACAGGTTGTTTCTAACAACTTTTTGTTGTTGTTACCGTCATTGTGTGTGGTTGTTGGAGTTGCTGCTGATGTTGCGCTAATGTTGCCGGTGCTGAACTCTGCAATTGCTGTGTATCGCAAACAACCTGTTGCAGTTGTTTTTCGAATCGATACCAAGAACACCGCAAACGAACTCTTTCTTTGTTACAGAGTAATAACTATTATGGGGAGAAGAATAAAAAAAACAGACCAAAAAACGTACACCAAAGTCAGCTGCAAAAATGTAATAAAAGATAACCATGATCATCATCCCATCCACTTCCCCAATCATCATCTTTGTACTCGTAATAAGCCTTCGGGGTGTTAACTTCAGAAACATTTGCAAATGTATTTTAACCAAACACTATGTTGTTTGAACAAACACTAACTATCCAAATGGAAGCAAACTAAAAGGAAACCAAAGACATTCAAATGGCTGTCTAACCGCGATCAACTTGTTCTAAGTATAATTTGAATTTAATTTATGCTACGGAAACTTTACAGGTTTACAACTTTTATGGCCGGATCGTTTTTAAACATTACACAACTAATTTGGCTTTGTTGTTTGATACGTACGAACGATCAGACCACCAGATCGGATCAGGGTTACAACGAGCCACACTTTACACACATTAAACCTAAAACAACAATACAACAATAGCCAATGAGATGCATGGATGGTGGTTAAGACTAAGCTTGACTTTGTGCCACAGAGTAACTAAACTGGTCTGGTTTTTTGGGCACGTTTTTTTTTTGTTGGTTGTCCTATTGTCTGTCTACTTTGAGATACAATCACCGAGGAAATATTACAAATTCCACAGACCAGTTAAATGCCCTACGGAACAGAAATGGTCTGTTTAATGTTTAGTCAGTCAATTTATGAGCTAATTTAAAAAGAAAAACTATTGTTTATTAAATCTATATATCCCAGAATGTAGAAGGCCATGATTTTGTCGATGAATTCAGAATTCGATCCCTTTGCTAATTTTGTAGTTTTTTTCTAAATGGCATAGAGAAAAACACACAAAAGCCTCTTGGAGAATCCCAAAATATAAAAATTCAACGTTTTTGGGAAGATGAAGTAATATTCAGCTAGCTGAATTGTTAATTACAGTATATTTTCTCAAAGCTGGCATATCTTATTTCTAGTCATAATAAATAAATTCTTAAATTTCGTCGGAGTGTTTGGAGAAAATTTCTCGTTTTTTGGCTAGTTGAGTTGTAACATACTCCCCATTTGCCCAACTCTGGTATACATACATTATATTTGTAATCATATTAATTTAATTCTTAAATCTCGTCGGGGTGTTTTGTGATATATTTGGAAAAAATACTTTTGAATTCCCAAATATAAGCATATTCAGCTAGCTGAATTGTGATTTCACTAAAATCCACAGCATCTAACTCTGGCGTTTCGTATTTGTAGTCAGATTCAGCTAGCTGAAATGTTTTTTTTAAGTTTATGGAAGATTGGTGCACAAAAATCTATCCCGCCTAAAAATTTTGTAATTTTAGTGAATTGAGACATATTCAGCTAGCTGACTTGTTAATTTTAAATCATAAATCATATGAGAAAAAAATTGTTAAAAAAATATGAAATTCCTAAACATATTCAGCTCGCTGGATTGTGGATTCAATCAGCTCCACAGTGTCCAACTGTGGTATTTAGCACTTTTAGTCATATTCATTTAGCTGAATTGTAAATTTAAAATTATACATATGTGGAAAAAATTTAGAAAAGTATATACTTATGAAATTCAGAAACCTAAGCATATTCAACTAACTGAATTGTGGATTCAATAACCTCCACTGCGTCTAACTATGGCATTTCGGATTTGTAATCAGATTAAGCTAGCGGAAATGTAGTTTTTTGCAGTGTATGGATGACTAGTACACAAAATTTTATCGTGGAATCCCGCAAACTACAAATTTCGTAATTTAAGTGATTTTAGAATCTTAATTCAAAATTATAAATCATAAGTGGAAAAAATTAGAAAAATACTTATGAAATTCCGAAACCTAACCCTATTCAGCTAGCTGAATTATGGATTCAAGACCCCCACAACTCTAGCATTTCGTATTTGTAGTCAGATTCAGCAAGCTTAAATGTCCTTTTTGTTTATCGATGATTGGTGGACAAAATTCTATGGTGAAATCTCGCAATCTAAAAATTTCATAATTTTTAATCATATTCAGCTAGCTGAATTGCGAATTTGAAATCAGTAATTATATGTGAAATAAATTCTCCTCATTGTGTGTGATTCCTGCATTTCGTATTTGTAATAGCTAGCTGAATTTAAAGTTTTATAATATACTAGCGGACCCGGCGAACTTCGCCTCGCCCCAATTTAACGCCTTCAGATAAACTTCAGAGTGATAATAAAACACAGATAGTTAAAATTTTAATGCGATTTGTTTAAAAGGAATCGAAATCAGTAGAGATAAATCGAATCAGATGATAAACAACAAACAACGAAGACAGAAGACAGGCAACGTACAGATGACCGTGCGAAAAACAGGGAAATTCGAGATTAATTCCACAGACTTCCTACGAGTGGTTTTGAGATTTATTGATTGTCATCGCAAAAGCCAATCGTACAGGGAACTGAATCCGCTTGAATTGGAATGAAAGATCAGTTGGAATAATCGGAATTCGTGGGATAAGGACTTCCTCTCCTTTGAATTTTCCCTTGATGATCGTCGCCTGAATCACATTGTCCATCAGCTTCATAATGGACAACCGCGAACTATGCACAATTTCGGATGATTCTGATTCCGCAACATGATTATGATCGATTCCACCTTCAGCTGTAAATTATGCGGCGGAGCTCCTGGCACATCAAGCGAGTTCGATTTTACTTTGAATAATAAAATTCATGCTATCGACGTCCTTATTCTTCGCTGCTAATATTGCCCATTCACTAATCTAATCGAGATTTGGAAACACTTTGGTGATGAGTTCCTCGTTCGACGATGTGAACTCGCAAAAATTTGCCGGGAACAATATCAATGCAGTGGAAACATCAATAGTAATTTGGCCATTGCCAAGCGCCAACAGTTGTTTCGAGAATTCAAGAGCCGATGAGTCGTTCTGCAACGCGACTCTCATGTTCGTGGTCAATTTCAACTTCTTGACATAACTTCTTGACATGCAGCCACAAAGACCACTATTTCAGGCATGCATTAATTTCATCGGCAGTAGATTTCGGGATGACGGGAAGCGTTTGACGAAAATCTCCGGAGAGCAATATCAGACTCACCAAATTGTCTCAAATCACGTCGTAAATCCTTCATCGTTCGGTCAATTGCCTCCAGAGCTCGTTTATGCGCCATCGTGCATTCATCCGAAATTATGATTTTGCAGTGCCCGCAATCCAATAAGATAACCTTACCTCTTATACTCAAACTTATTATCTGAAAAAATTTTCGAACTGATAAATATCGCGTTGAATTTTAATTGATCGTAATGCTTGTACCGTTTGTCGATGTGATACGCGAAATCAGTGTAACAATACGCAAAACTCGAATGAATTGCAGCAAGAAAAATAGCACATACTCGTAGATATGTTTAATAGAAAACTTTTTTGTTTAATAGAAAATTAATAAAAAAAATTGGATTCAAAAAGAGAGCAGTAGATAGGAACAGTAGGAATCTCGCAGTAGATAGGAACAGTAGGAATCTCGCAAGAAATAGCAATTTTCGATTTTCCTAATTTTCCGACTTTTCCGGAGGGTTTTCCCAAAATTTTCTTTCGTACAAACCTTCTCCAGGCAAATACGAAGAACTGAAGAAAAAAATCATCCAAATCGCTCCAGCCGTTCTGACGTGATGCCATTACACAGATGGACCGTTTCATTTTTATATATATAGATTAAAATTTTGGATTTATAGGATTCCAAAACCTAAACAATTACCATTTTTCGTATAGCATTCAACTGGGTGAATTGCAAGTTTACCATGAACTATGAATGAGACATAAGAATTCCCCTAATTTCCCGTACATCTGTATTCACTTAGTTGAATAACAAAACTGGATAATATTTCCAAATTTTAGTAATTTTCTGCTTGCTGAATTTAACACGATCTGTCGAAAGCTTAACATTTACTACCACCCAGCGGGTTACATACTAATATTTTGTATTCCAAGTCGTATTCAGCTGGCTGAATTGCAAATTTAACACAAAACTTTGAATGGAACAGAAGATTTTATCAGTTTAAGTACTTCTGCAGATGTTCACTTAGCTGAATAACAATCATTGATAATATTTCGTAACTTAGTAATTTCCAGCTGACTAAATTGTAAGTTTAACATGGTCTGTCGAAAGATTAACATATTATCACATATTATTAGACGTATTCAGCTAGCTGAATTTTACATTCAACACCGCCTGCCTGGTCGCACAATGGTATTTCGTATTTTGTGTCGCATTCAGCTGGCTGATTGCAAGTTTACCATGAATGCCACATAAGGATTTCTCCATTTTAAATACTACAGCACGTATTCACTTAGCTGAATAACAATTATTTATAATATTTCCTATCTCTAATCATTTTCAGTTGGGTGAATTGTAAGTTTAACACGACCTGTCGAAAGCTCAACATAATCTTATAAGTCATTAGTCATATTCAAATAGCTGAATTGTACATTAACTATCGCCCGCAGCGTCACACAATGGAATTGCGCATGCAAGTCACATTCAGCTGGCTAAATTAGAAGTTTATCTAGAATATATGAATGAAACTTAAGAATGAACTAAGCTGAATGACAAGATTTGATAATATATACTTCCTAATTTTGGAACTTTTCAGTTAGCTGAATTATATGTTTAACATAGTCTGTCGAATGTTTAGACCATGGTCTTGCGCATTACCAGTCATATTCAGCTAGCTGAATTGTACATTTGCATTACAAGTCGCATTCAGCTTGCTAAATTATAAGTTTACGACGAAACTATGAATGAAACAAAATAATTTATCGTTTTACGTATTTCCCCACTTATTCACCTAGCCGAATTAGAAAATTCAATTATATTTCGGCTGAAATGTGAGTTTACCACGATCTAACTTTAGCTGGCTGAATTGTAAGTTTAACACAGTCTGTCGGTCAGTTACTATTGCAGTATGCTTTCAGAACAAAAGTACTGATAAGAATAAGCATTTCAAGTACATTAATTTGAATTTTTTAAACTACGATTATATGAATTTTGGTTAATATTCAAATATTCCAGAGCTATATTATTTATTTCGTTTTAATATTAAGACCTAATTTCATTGTTTAAAACAGTTTAGTTTTCTCTGTGGGCAAACCATTCTCGTCTGGGCTCCAACTACTCCGAGGAAAACTCCCACTTCAAAATTTGTCGCTTACTTCCTTCCCTTATCGCAATTTACACACAAATTTTGGTAATATTTTTTATTAATGATCCATCTCTGGCATGCCTAAATGCCATAATTTAATTACTTTTAGTTTTAAATCGGAGCAATAAATTACGAGGTTAGGAACTGCACCCAGGAAGCCATTCACATCTATCAAGGCAACAGCAGCGACTAATTCCATTTCCCATTTCGTGCGTAGCCAACATAAGCGAGAGCCCCAACTGACAATACCCGCAACGACTACGCCGACCACGAACTGAGACGACCAGGCCAAGAAGAATGTTGTAATGAATGCATGGTCGAGATGGTCGCAAGAGCAAGAAAAAAATCAACGATCAGATAAAGAACTCAAACTCAACTAAGATTGGTTACTTTACCATTCGCTGCTACACTTAATGTGATAAAGAAAATTAGATTGTCTTCAAGCACAGAACAGCGGAAGGGGGACCTTCGGACACAGGCCGACATAAATGTTACATTGAGGTTACACTGAGACGGTTAGCTTTATACATACCTCTCTATTTTCATATGCGGACCACGATAGGCAAAGGGGCTCCCGGAGGAGTTGAGTTCAGGGGAGGCCTTAGCAAGTCTATGAAAACAAAAAAATGATAACAAGTCATAAAAACTACCAACAGAAGAAAACCTGTTACAAACAAAAAAACGAACTAAAACGAATCGTTAGATGGTCTTTAAGATTAAAAAGCCATTCGATGTTAATGTCTTCAACTTTTCTCAGCACTGTTACGAGCTTATACTACGATGACGACGACAAGAATACCAACAACTACAATTACCAAGCTGGAGGAAAATAACAACAATCATTTAATATTCACTTCCTGATTGTAAAATAAAATGGAAATTCTTACAGGCATATTTTAAAAGGCTCGCAGAAGTAATAACCCGGCAATATTATTAAGTTCTGAAAAGAAGGGAATTTGTAGAGAGAGATATAATATAATAGCTGAATATGACTCAAAATATTAGAAATGCAATGACGACGACAAGAATACCAACAACTACAATTACCAAGCTGGAGGAAAATAACAACAATCATTTAATATTCACTTCCTGATTGTAAAATAAAATGGAAATTCTTACAGGCATATTTTAAAAGGCTCGCAGAAGTAATAACCCGGCAATATTATTAAGTTCTGAAAAGAAGGGAATTTGTAGAGAGAGATATAATATAATAGCTGAATATGACTCAAAATATTAGAAATGCAATATATGATAATATTTCATTCATTAATTTCATTCATGAACATTCAGCAATTCAGCTAGCTGAATAAAATTAAAAACAGGAAAGTTATGAAAAAAATATATTTTATTGAACTGTCTGCGGTGAACTAGTAATTCAGCCAGCTGAATAAGAGCAATAATGTGTATAAGTAGGGAAATACTTTTGACAAGATATAGAATATAAGTGAAAATTTAGCTAGCTGAATACGACCGAAAACACCAAAAATGGAATGTGATAATATTTCATCCTACGGACGGTGATGAACATGCAATTCAGCTAGCTGAATAAAAATAAAAATAGGAAAACATAAAAAAATATATTTTATTAAACTGCCTGCGTTTATCTTGTAATTCAGCCAACTGAATTTTATAAGTAGGGAAATACATTTTGTCGAGATATATAATTTAATTGAAAATTCAGCTAGCTGAATACGACCAAAAATGCCAAAAAAGGAATATGATAATATTTCATTCTACAGACGGTGATGAACTTGCAAGCTGAACAAAAATAAAAATAGGAAAAATGTGAAAAAATATATTTTATTGAACTGTCTGCGGTAAACTTGTAATTCAGGCAGCTGAATAGGAACAAAAATGTGTATAAGTAGGGAAATACTTTTGACGTGATATACAATATAATTGAAAATTCAGCTGAATACGACTGAAAATACCAAAAATGGAATATTTCATTCTACAGACGGTGATGAACTTCCAATTCAGCTAGCTGAATAAAAATAAAAATAGGAAAAATGTGAAAAAAATATATTTTATTGAACTGTCTGCGGTGAACTTGTAATTCAGGCAGCTGAATAGGAACAAAAATATGTAAAACAGGAAAATTTATATGACTAGCCTTACGAAATGTTTAAATAACATTCTACAGTATGTACTAAACTCTTAATCAATTAAGCTAAATACATCTAAAAATGCGAAATGCTTGCATTCCAGCCAGCTGAATACGACTTAGAACGTAAAAGTATGGACATTCTTCGATGTACGTGTTATATTCGATATTCAGCTAGCTGAATACTACTAAAGATTCACACACTAGACTGGTAAAAATTATGTTTCATTGGAAATCTGTGGTAAAACCACAGTTCATCTAGCCAATATTATGTTTAGGACCTGCGGCGCAGTAGAAATTGAATTTGATATGTTTTGTTGTGAAGAAGAGATCTTTAGGGGGCTTTACAAAAATTCGTTTGTCTTTAACCATTTGATTCGATTACAGAAAATATTGCTGGGTTCTCTAGAAGTTGCTTTATTTTCTTCCTTTTACATGAATATATGTTCTTTTTTTGTTGCTCTTCATTTTTCTTTTTATGACCAGTCATTAAACTCAACACAAGAGATAGAGAAAAAACACGAATCTTGTTAAGACAACAACTGTTAATTTACTGTAATTTTAATTACTTTCATACAGCGACGATAGCTCTTTTGATGAGAACCAGAGAATCTTTCTCCTATCCACGACCAACAATCGTGGAAGAGAGTGAAAAAACCGAGAAAAATTAAATCAATTCAAAACATTGTTGGCACAAACAGACATCGACGATGTCAAGTCAAGACTACCTCAATACAAGTTCAGTTTGGCTATGAATGGTGGGCCAACACACTCGTACTATAACGTAGTGCTTTGGTATTTCAATTGTTTGACGAGCGAGGGAGGAAGGTAAGCTGAATGCCGCCGGGAGGGACAGAAAGAGTTCGTCGATAAAAGCGAAAATAAAACGAAAAAATTGCCTGAGTTGTTTTGTTGAATTTGCATAATTTTAGCATATTTTTTATTTATAAAGCAAAGCTGAAGTTTTTTGTTGTTGACTTTTGTTAGTCTTTTTTTTGTTTTGTTTCCTATAGACCAAACAATACTACGACATCTAAACACGCTTCTGCGAGTGCGCACGCTCTGTTGAGGGGGATTTCTTCTCTCTCCCTAACTTAGTTAGACCGACTGGCATATTTCCTATGTTCCGATTGAATACTCATATATCAGAATTGATGTATGTATGGGAAGGAAAAGGAAAGGGGTTTTTAGATCTATTGTTGCATGGAGGCTATCAACCGAAGGCGATGATGATGATGATGGCTAGCTACATCATCACTACTCTTTGATTTGTTCTATTGACAGGCTCCATTGAGTGGACGAAAAACGTTGAAGGTTGTTTGCCAACCTGGTCTTTATCTAGCTAATACTCAACATGGCTTACATATCCCCCTAACCACCACTTTACAACTCACATACTGTGGTCTGAGCCAAACAAAACTGAGTCCTATCTAAACTTACATATAACAGTGACATTTTTGCGAATGAGAAAGCTCAGAAATACGCTTTCTTATGAGAATATAAAGCGGGCGAGAAGGCGGCAGCAGTTGAGAGGGCGATTACAATTCAGTCTTTATTTTATAGACCACTAAAAAGAAGGCTCTATATACGACTAAGATTTTTATATAGATGCTAGAGTTGTGTAGTTCTTGAACGAACTAGGTCAATTGAACGGGTCACTTTACTGAACAGTACGAACTAGTTCGCACAACACGCTCATTGCAGCTCGGTAGTTCACCATGTCTTTTTTCTTCAACCATGTCATTTCGATCTCTTTTCTCAGCTATTATGTGTCATTTCCATTTTAATGTCATCATGAATATAGGACCTAAACAAACGCGTACAAACAATCAACCCATTACATTAACGTTCCAATCTGATTACTTTAATAGCGGCTGATTTAAACTGTTGATCTACTGAACGAAATGAGCTGTTGAACTAACGAGCCGTTGGACTATAGTGAGCTGGAGAGCTAAAGTCCTGGTGAACTAAATGCTGTTGAACTAAAGTGAGCTGGTGAGGGAACGAGCTGGTGAACTAAAGAGCTGGTAAACTAAAGAGTTTTTGAACTAAAGTGAACTGGAAAGTGAACCATCTAGTTCACTCAATCGAACTGAACTATAATGAGATCACTTAGAAGAACTAAAGTGCCCAACTGAATTAGCTGGGTGAGAAGTCTCAATATACGAACGACAAGGAGTCTCTATAGATGACTGACGGAAGGAGACCTGAAATAATGAGTCTTTATATACGACTGAAGGAAGGAAACTTTATAGACTACTGAAAGAAAGATTTTTTATAGACGATTAAGTGAAGTATTCCTAATAAACTACTGAAGAGAATGAGTCGCTACTGCAGTTAAGGAAGAAACGTATCTTACAGACTACTGACAAGGAGTCTCTATAGACGACAGAGAAGGTATCTTAATAGACGACTGAGATGAAGACTATATACTGAGACTGTTAATAAGTCTTCATAGACAACATACTAGGTATGTGCTGACACAATTTGTTGATTTTGGTCATCGCAATAGTGAATGTGTGAACTGGTGCATTATTTTGATTGTGAGCAACCATCTTGCGCACAGCTTTCTCATCAACAAATTTTCCGCCAATATGCGATGTATATATAGCACTTTTTGACTTCAACTAGCTCACAAACCTTCAACCAACGGTCATTCAATGCCATTTTGTGGTGTTTTTTAACCATTTCTGGCGTGGACACCTCAATTGGTCGACCACTACGGTGTTCGTTTTGTCAGCTCGTACGGCCCCGTTTAAACTCTGCCATCCAATATTACATATTGGTTACCAATATCCATGTTTAAAAATTAAGTTTCACCTTGAAACTTAAAACATGTGTTTCAGAAGGTTGCCACTTTTCACGAAAGTATTTTTTTTTCATTCTACTATCGCCATCTACCTGTCTTTTCGTCTAATTTTGGGACCGCCCTCGTATATGTAACATTTATAGACGGAAGAAGCCTTTATAAAAGACTGATACGGAGTCGTTATAGAAAGATTTTAGCAATCTAATATAGAACTGATGTGGATTCTTCATAACGACTAAGATGACTTCATAGACGACTGAGAAAAAATATTTATCGAAAACTTAGATGATGAAGATGCCTCGATAGAAAATTTTATCGGACGACTGATAGGGAGTCTTTATAGTGAGGGAGTCTTTATAGACGACTGTGAGGGAGTCTTTATAGACGACTGTGAGGGAGTCTTTATAGACGACTGTGAGGGAGTCTTTATAGACGACTGTGAGGGAGTCTTTATAGACGACTGTGAGGGAGTCTTTATAGACGACTGTGAGAGAGTCTTTATAGACGACTGTGAGGGAGTCTTTATAGACGACTGTGAGGGAGTCTTTATAGAAGACTGTGAGGGAGTCTTTATAGAAGACTGTGAGGGAGTCTTTATAGAAGACTGTGAAGGAGATTTTATAGACGACTGTGTCTTTATACACGACGGTGAAGGAATCATTATAGACGTCTGTGAGGGATTCATTATAGACTACTATGAGAGATTCTTTATAGACGACTGTTAGGGAGTCTTTATAGAAGACTGTGAGGGAGTCTTTATAGACGACTTTGAGGGAGTCTATAGAAGACTGTGAAGCAGATTTTATAGACGACTGTGAAGGAGTCTTTATACACGACTCTGAAGGATTCATTATAGACGAGTGTGAGGGATTCGTTATATACTACTATGAGAAATCCTTTATAGACGACTGTGAGGGAGTATTCTAGACGACTGTGAGGGAGTGAAGTTTTTATGGACGACTGCAACGGAATATTTATAAACGAATGTGAAGGAAACTTCGACTGAGAATTAGTATGCATAGACTACCGAGAAAGAGCCTTCAGTGACGACTAAGAAATATGTCTTTTTAAATATCCAATTTCGTCGTTTTAGAAACCACTGTGCAGCATATGCTTACATGAAGCTTTGTAGCAACGGGTAACATTTTATATACACAACTAGTCGTTGAATTTGCCATTCCATTCGTTCTTAGCTAAGCCGAGCTGAGTTCTGCACGATGTCGGCTCGTCCGTTCGTCTGTCAATTCAGCTATCCATATTCCACCGTTCGGTTCCATGGTTTTATTACAGACAGTCAAAGTGTTCAAATAATGATTTTCAATTTCATTGTTGATTATTGGATATTGGTAGGAACACACAGTTCATTAGCACCTTCTGTTGTTAGCTCTCATGTTTTTTTGTAGCTTTTACTCTACATCTCGGCTGGAAGGCAGGCAGACGGTCGGTGTTGTTTGCTACCTGACATTCGACGACTTTAAAGTATCTTTTAGATTAGTTTTTGTATCTGAGAGGTATAAACTATTTTATTTATATGTTTGTCTGTCCTTCTGCCTGTCAGTTTGTACCTTACATGTTTGCTTAACATATATTGTTTGCTATTGCTAATATGGTTGTCGTTGGCATTGCTGTTGTTGTTCTGCGCTCGTACTCGTGCTTTAGGTGGTTTCGGTGAAAAGGTGCCTTTCTGAGTTCTTTCTTTCTTCACATCATTCTTCACATCATTATGCAAATTAAATTTATTGAAAGTGAAGAGGGCAAATTTTGAGGAATACCTAAAAGTGTATCATCATCTTATTTATTATTATCATCAGCAGCAGCGTTAGCAGTAGCAGCACCAACTCATCATCCTTGTCTACGTCATATTTAGTTTCCTGAGATATTCGCATACATTGGATGTTTTAGACAAGGAATGCCAACATGGAAATTGTAATATGTTAAGGGGGGAAAACATAAAAACGATATTTTTCTCGTGTTATCTGAGACAATATGAATCTGCACATAATTTTAGCATATTCATTAAAAATATTATCAAAATTATACGGATTCATAAGTTTGAAAAAAAAATGCGACAAAATTCAGGAATGGTTAATTTTTGGCTTGAATAATTTTTAATTTCACATATCGAATAAATTGAACATTTTCATCCCTAACAAATTATTTATGTACGTATCACGAACAGGCAACGATTTGTATGATATGCAAATACGGTGTACACTCGTATCATACATAGTGTTGACATTATTTATTCACAAGTTTTTGTTATTTTGTGTTTTGTTCAATAAATAATTTCTTAATAAGTTTGCCAGACATTGAACGTGGCGGCGTCTTCGATTTCAGGGTAATGCACTTTGTGGGAAGGAGCAATGCAACAATGATATGGTTGCAATTAGTTAGCATTTATATGGCGAAATTTTTAAATTTGAAAGGATGGTAAAAGCTGTTGGTGAGTTCAATATATAATTTACATTTGGGGTTGTTTAATCACAGATTCATTTTGTGAATTCCCTGCATTTTATTTATTTGTTTAATTTTTTTAATGAAATAGATAAGCACTTCTGCGAATTATTGTGGCATGTTATGATACAAAATGTCCAATAGAGAAATGTCTTATTGACTTCTGGAAAGCAAAATACCAGTCTTTACAGACGACTGATAAATAATCTTCATAGACAACTGAAAAGGAGTCTTTACAGACGACTGAGAGGGTGTCTTTATAGGCGACTGAGAAGAATTTATTTATTTATTTTATTGATTTGTATGAATTACTCGTACAATACAAAGTTACTTTAAATTCTAATATTACAGTCCAGGGAGAAACCGGGTCACAAAGACAATGTTGCTTGTTATGTTTTTTCGTAGCGACAGACCAGAGCCTCTGGTGGGAATCGAACCCACGACCCCCAAACTCATAGGGTTCTGGGGCGCTCAGTGACTGAGAAGTAGTCTTTATTGAAAAATGAGACGGAGTGTTTATAGGCGACTGAGAAGGAGTCTTTATAGGATATTGAGAAAGGTTATTTATAGACGAATGAGAAAGATTATTTCTAGACAACTGGTAAGGAGTCTTTATTGACTACTGATGAGAAGGAATATTTTAGACTGAAGAATCTTTATAGACCACTGAGGAATCTTTATAGACGACTGAGAAGGAGTCTTTATAGACGACTGAGAAGGAGTCTTTATAGAGGACTGAGAAGGAGTCTTTATAGATTTATAGACTTTGAAGGAGTCTTTATAGACGACTGAGAAGGAGTCTTTATAGACGACTGAGAAGGAGTCTTTATAGACTACTGATGATGAATCTTTATAGACGACTGAGAAGGAGCCTTTAAATACGACTGTGAAGGAGTCTTTATATACAACTGTGAAGGAGTCTTTATAGACGACTGTGATGGAGTCTTTATAGACGACTGTGAAGGAGTCGTTATAGACGGCTTTGGAGGAGTCTTTATAGACGACTGAGAAGGAGTCTTTAGAGACGACTGTGAAGGAGTCTTTATAGACGACTGTGAAGGAGTCTTTATAGACGACTGAGAATGAGTCTTTGTAGACGACTGAGAATGAGTCTTTATAGACGACTGAGAAGGAGTCTTTATAGACGACTGAGAAGGTGTCTTTATAGACGACTGAGGTGTCTTTATAGACGACTGAAAAGGATCTTTATACACGACTGAGAAGGAGTCTTTACAGACGACTGAGAAGGAGTCTTTATAGACGACTGAAAAGGATCTTTATACACGACTGAGAAGGAGTCTTTACAGACGACTGAGAAGGAGTCTTTATAGATGACTGAGAAGGGTTCTTTATAGACTACTGAGAATTAATCTTTATAGACGACTGAGAAGGATCCTTTATAGACGACTGAGAAGGAGTGTTTATAGACGACTGAGAAGGAGTCTTTATAGACGACTGAGAAGGAGTGTTTATAGACGACTGTGAAGGAGTCTTTATAGACGACTGTGAAGGAGTCTTTATAGACGACTGTGAAGGAGTCTTTATAGACGACTGTGAAGGAGTCTTTATAGACGACTGTGAAGGAGTCTTTATAGACGACTGTGAAGGAGTCTTTATAGACGACTGTGAAGGAGTCTTTATAGACGACTGTGAAGGAGTCTTTATAGACGACTGTGAAGGAGTCTTTATAGACGACTGTGAAGGAGTCTTTATAGACGACTGTGAAGGAGTCTTTATAGACGACTGTGAAGGAGTCTTTATAGACGACTGTGAAGGAGTCTTTATAGACGACTGTGAAGGAGTCTTTATAGACGACTGTGAAGGAGTCTTTATAGACGACTGTGAAGGAGTCTTTATAGACGACTGTGAAGGAGTCTTTATAGACGACTGTGAAGGAGTCTTTATAGACGACTGTGAAGGAGTCTTTATAGACGACTGTGAAGGAGTCTTTATAGACGACTGTGAAGGAGTCTTTATAGGCGACTGTGAAGGAGTCTTTATAGACGACTGTGAAGGAGTCTTTATAGGCGACTGTGAAGGAGTCTTTATAGACGACTGTGAAGGAGTCTTTATAGACGACTGTGAAGCACTTCTGCGAATTATTGTCGTGATACAAAATGTCCAATAGAGAAATGTCTTATTGACTTCTGGAAAGCAAACTACCAGTCTTTACAGACGACTGAGAGGGTGTCTTTATAGGTGACTGAGAAGAATTTATTTATTTATTTTATTGATTTGTATGAATTACTCGTACAATAAAAAATTAATTTAAATTCTAATTTTACAGTCCAGGGAGAAACCGGGTGACAAAGACTGATGTGTCTTTATAGACGACTGAAAAGGAGTTTTTATAGACGACTGAGAACCAGTATTTATAGACGACTTAGAAACAGCCTACGTAGGAGACTGATATGTAGTCTTGATAGTTGACTTAGAAGGAGTCTTTAAAGACGACTGAGCAGGAGAATTTATAGATGAATCTGAAGGACTCGTTATAGACGACTGTGATGGAGTCTTTATAGTTAAGAATATTTGTATACGACTGAGAAAATGTCACCGATGGACTGACCTAATGACTGACTGACCGAATGATGGTAGACCGAATTATTGTCCTATATTAGATAGTGGAATACAGTGGCCCAGAATCGCATTCCATTGTATACAAAATCAATAACATTATCGAAACACTGAAAGCGGCTAAGAACCAAATTCATATTTTAGAACAATGTCCCGTCGGGAAAGATACATATCTGCTTGCAGTAATGAGTCTCGCTATAATTTCAAGGTGTAAACTGAAAGACGGGGAAAACTAGAGCACACTTAAAAACAACAAAGAACAGTGGCTATCCCAGGTGGCTTTATTTGACTGGCCTCTTAGAACCGAAGAAGAAATATTCAAAGCGTTTAATAGGATTTATACAGAATAGAGTCTAGTCCTTCAGTCATTGACGATAAACACAACTTGTGAGTTTCATTAAAATGGTTTTTCTTATACATTAAATATTTTTTTGGTAATGCCAAATTAATTTTGGCTTAATTCTTCCATCTATACAGAATTGTTCCCTTCTTTTCGTTTGACCTTGCTTTGATTGCTGCCCAAAAAACTTAACGTTATCATTTTTTAAATCTTTAAACACTGTACTTTAAGTAAGTAATCAAATTGTAGTATTATTTCTCTGAACCACAAGAAAAATACCAAATACATAATTTCTTCACAAGAATTGTAATTTTAAAGTGTAAAAACGACGATTTGTTGATGAAAGAAAACGCTGACGCTGTCCCCTCTAGGCAATTGTAACACTCGTAAAACATTGTAACAAATTCAAAGGAATTACATTATGGTACGTCTTGAGTGGCACTACTCCCAAGTTCTGGGAAACTGTCGCCAATTGGAGCTGCTGCCGCTGTGATGTGATGTAAATCAGCGCCACTCAAAATCTTAAGACTTAATTATAACTATGAACAAGAGAAACGAAAAAAGAAGGAATCAACTCGAAATCATCAACAACCAGCAGCAACATCATACTCCAGCTCCAAAAGTGTCTGTTTTTTTGGCGGAGTGGGGATGAAGCCTAGACAAGACATGGCCAACAACAACAGCAACAATAAGGACGGCATTACAACGTAATTTAAATAGACATAGAAATGTTTATTATAAATAGAAAGAAGAAGAAAAAACACTGCACAAAGTTGTAAGTAGTTTCTTTCCCAGAGTTGAGTAGATCGTTCGTTGGTTGATGGTTGCTTTGGTAAAAGAAAAGTTTACCTAAAGATAGACAGTCGACAACAAAAAACGCAACCGAAAGCCGACAACCAAAGTAAAAATCTTCCTAAAGCACTTTATGAAGTTTAATTCTTGAAAAAACCTCCAAAGACAAAGACAGACTGACGGAATCAGGGAAGGCAGAGGAATAAAAGGACAGACAGACGGACGGACGGACGAATGTTTGCTGTGAAAAAAGTAACCCAAAGGTTAGCAATATTTTCCTACCAAAAAGAAAAAACAAACAGAATGAAATGGAAAAATGACCGTCCGTCCGTACGTCTGTCCGTTCATTTGTCTGTTCGTCATTCAGCGCACAAAAAGGAGGAGCAACAACAACAAACACGGTTTGGGCAAATAAAATACAATTTAATAAATCTTCACATGTATTTAAGACGTGTCTCAGATACAGATACTCGCCGTCGTACAAATGGACATCGGTTGCAGAGCGACCGCTACAACAAAGCAACCGAAGCCCAAAAGTGGCTAAAAACACTTTGAGGTTTCAAAAGAAAATCCATTTAAGAAGATTCTCCTCCTCTGTTTTGGTTTATGTTTTACTTTCAGTTCTTAATAATAACGTTTTTTCTTTCATTTTTTTTAGTTTTTAACAAAATCGGCTTTGCAGTTTCAGTTTACAGACTGAATACCGCAAAGGGCAGACGGACGAATGGAGGGACAGACATATGTGTGATGTTGGCCGTTTGCGGCCTCAGATCAGATCCGTCCATCATATAATAATCGTATTTTATTGGATGTTTCAAACAAGAAGATACAACAACAGGCAGATGCCTGAACAAAAGCTACATTTAATGAAAAATCTTGAACAAAAATATAAAGAGGGAAAAAAAGTTTCAGAGGAGAAAATTAGGTGTATATTGCTGACAAATCTGTTCAACAATATTAAAACCAATCAGATACAGGGTATCAATTTTAAAACAATGTTTATAGGGTGCTTAAAGTTGAACATCCACATGACAGCGGCAAATATTCACTATGCTTCACTAACAAAATCAAATCGTTAAAGACACTACCTCTTAAAAAGTTCATCGTTGATGACTTTTCTTTTAGAAAAGTTCATCGTTGATGACTTTTCTTTTAGAAATGTTCATCGTTGATGACTTTTCTTTTAGAAAAGTTCATCGTTGAAGACTTTTCTTTTAGAAAAGATCATTGTTGATGACTTTTCTTTTAGAAAATATCATCGTTGATGATTTTTCTTTTAGAAAATATTATCGTTGATGATTTTTCTTTTAGATAAATTCATCGTTGATGACTTTTCTTTTTTAGAAAAGTTCATCGTTGGTGACTTTTCTTTTTAAAAAGTCATCGTTGATGACTTCTTTTAAAAAGGTCATCGTTGATGACTTTCCTTTTAAAAATGTCATCGTTGATGACTTTTCTGTTAGAAAAGTTCATCGTTGATGACTTTTCTGTTAGAAAAGTTCATTGTTGATGGCTTTTTTTTGAAAGGTCATCGTTGATGACATCGTTAATGATTTTTCTATTAGAAGTTCACCGTTGATGACTTTTCTTTTAGAAAAGTTCATCGTTGGTGACTTTTCTTTTAGAAAAGTTCATCGTTGATGAATTTTCTTTTAGAAAAGTTCATCGTTGATGAATTTTCTTCTGGAAAAGTACATCGTTGATGACCTTTCTTCTAGAAAAGTTCATCGTTGATGACTTTTCTTCAAGAAAAGTTTATCGTTGATGACTTTTCTTTTAGAAAAGTTCATCTTTGATGACTTTTCTTTTAGAAAAGTTCATCGTTGATGACTTTTCTTTTAGAAAAGTTCATCGTTGATGACTTTTCTTTTAGATAAATTCATCGTTGATCCCTTTTTTTAGAAAAGTTCATCGTTGACGACTTTTCTTTTAGAGAAGTTCATCGGTGATGACTTTTCTTTTAAAAAGTTCATCGGTGATGACTTTTCTTTTAGAAAAATTCATCGTTGATGACTTTTTTTTTAGAAAAGTTCATCGTTAACGACTTTTACTTTAGAAAAGTTCATCGTTGATGACTTTTCTTCTAGAAAAGTTCATCGTTGATGACTTTTCTTCTAGAAAAGTTCATCGTTCATGGCTTTTCTTCTAGAAAAGTTAATCGTTCGTGACTTTTCTTCTAGAAAAGTTCATCGTTAATGATTTTTCTATTAGAAAAGTTCATCGTTGATGACTTTTCTTTTAGAAAATTCATCGTTGGTGACTTTTCTTTTAGAAAAGTTCATCGTTGATGAATTTTCTCTTGGAAAAGTTCATCGTTGATGACTTTTCTTCAAGAAAAGTTTATCGTTGATGACTTTTCTTTTAGAAAAGTTCATCGTTAATGATTTTTCTATTAGAAAAGTTCATCGTTGATGATTTTCTTTTAGAAAAGTTCATCGTTGATGACTTTTCTTTTAGAAAAGTTCATCGTTGATGACTTTTCTTTCAGAAAAGTTCATCGTTGATGACTTTTCTTTTAGAAAAGTTCATCGTTGATGACTTTTCTTTTAGATAAATTCATCGTTGATCACTTTTTTTTTAGAAAAGTTCATCGTTGATGACTTTTCTTTTAGAGAAGTTCATCGGTGATGACTTTTCTTTTAGAAAAATTCATCGTTGATGACTTTTCTCTTAGAAAAGTACATCGTTAATGACTTTTACTTTAGAAAAGTTCATCGTTGATGACTTTTCTTTTAGAAATGTTCATCGTTGATGACTTTTCCTTTAGAAAAATTCATCGTTGATGACTTTTCTTTTAGAAAAGTTCATCGATAATGACTTGATGAATTTTCTCTTGGAAAAGTTCATCGTTGATGACCTTTCTTCTAGAAAAGTTCATCGTTGATGACTTTTCTTCAAGAAAAGTTTATCGTTGATGACTTTTCTTTTAGAAAAGTTCATCGTTAATGATTTTTCTATTAGAAAAGTTCATCGGTGATGACTTTTCTTTTAGAAAAATTCATCGTTGATAACTTTTCATTTAGAAAAAATCATCGTTGATGACCTTTCCTTTAGAAAAATTCATCGTTGATGACTTTTCTTTTAGAAAAGTTCATCGTTGATGATGATGAGTTTTCTTCTAGAAAAGTTCATCGATGATGAGTTTTCTTCTAGAAAAGTTCATCGTCGTTGACTAATAATGATGAAAAGATCTATTTTTCTAGAAAAATAGATAGCCGGCCCCACCGCTTCTAAAATTTTCTAAGCTGCCTTCTTCCAAATTCATATTAAATTAAGTAGGTTTGTTTTAAACACAAATATTTCCCATTACCTTGCCGCCAGTTTTATGCCGAAAAACAGCTTTCTTAATAGTATTCTTCCTTTGCCACATCATCAGCAAAATGAACGAACATAAGCTTATGTGCATCGTCATCATCAGCAGCATCCTCATCTTGACTGTTAAGGTAACAGCCAAAGCCGACTATGACATTGGAAAGTTCAAACACTTTTTGAGTGAATACTTTTGTTACTTTGGCCTTATGACTTTGCCGTTTATTGTCGTGGCCTAAACGCCGGCAACATACTTAAACCACACAATTCCCAATTCCTGGAATTTCACACATATTGGTTAAGATGATTATGAGGAATGCCAAAGAAACCGGGAAGGCAACACGAGGAGAATCTTTAGCTGGAACTTGTTCTTGTCTTTTGGTTTCATTTTTGGTCTTTCTCGAAAGCTATCTAATTAGTATTCCCTTAGAAAGGATCTAATTGCAATAGATGTTTTGTTATGCTTAAAGCTTCTGTAACATTTTTTCCCCCTTAAGTTGACCTTAATGAGAAGGACCACCTATAGGCCAAGAGTATCGAGTGAAATTAAATCACTTTCCCTTGACTCGTATCAATTACATTTTAGGCATTATGCGAAACACATGAACTGAAGGTCTTTCAAACAAGACATATGACGCCATCTAGTGGCGAATTAAGGTGCTAAGCATCATAATCACCACCATCATCATCATCGCCAGCGCGAAATCACCGGCTACAGGGAACCCATAAAAACGACGAATAACTAACTAAAAAGTAGGAAGTAAAGGAAAGCAAACAGTAAAGAAGAAAGACCGAAAGAGAAAAGGAACCCCAAAAAAAACTAAACCTAACAAAACAAACTCCTCCATCATATTCGAACAGCGACAACAACAATGTGGAAAAGGGGTGTGCTCTCATTTTCTTCAAACACATACAGAGACTACCGCACGCAGACACACACATGGAGAGATGCATTAACTAAACCCAAACAGACTCCTGCCTCCGTCTCCTGTCGGCAGTCGGCAGGCGAGTAACTCAGCCATTTTACCACTTAAAGGCACACACAAATACACTGACATCCGGATTTTTATACCGACACAAAGAAACATGGAGGCCATAACAGACAGTTAGCTACTAAAGCCAGTCAAAAGCAGATAGGACTTACGGACGGACGGACGGACAGACTAATCGTGGACAGACCACGAAGGACAACAAACCATATCCAGAGACATAGAGTGAGAGCGAGAAGAGAGAAAACATGTTTAGATACATAGTGAAAGCGGCAAATGAACAGGCGTTCAGGTTTAACAGAAAGTAGATTCACATCTACTGAGAGTTTAGGTAATTTTACAGAAGCGAGAGGGATACTGTTACATTTGTTTGAGGACAGAATACATTCTATTATTCAAAGAGAAAAATCTCAATGCAAGAGCAGCAGTAAAAAAAAATCTACTTCCAAGTGGTGTCAAGTAGATTTGAATCATAATAAATATGAAATATCATATAATGAATGTGGAAGCTAAAGGATTATTTGAATTTAAAATACATTCAAGACCAATGTTACATGGTATATACAAAGCAACGTCTGCATTCGACAAACAACCAGTAAACATTTGTAGCAGAATATCAGCAAAATAAATAACAGAGTTTTGTGTGAAAATAATGCCACTTTGAACAGAAGAAATATTTTATTTGAAATAACCTAGCATAGAAAAACGAAAAACTTAATTACGAAATTTATGTATTCAATTAAGAATATGTTTAATTTTGAAAATTCTTCTTCGACCTAATTGAATGAGTTACTGACTCAATGCAAAAAAATAGCCATGATTTGAAAATATCGCTCTTTTAGAAAAAAAAACGTTACAACTCAAAGTATTTTTTTTTTGAGTTGACCATACTAAATTGGCCTACATTTCAATATGTATAAGCCGAACCATGATTGTGCTGATTCCTGAGGAAAACAACAATATTTGGCGAACTTCAGAAGTTATGTCATCCCATTCCGCCAAATAGTTATTTTTGTATAGATCGTTTAAATTAAACTTAAGTGAAATGTCAAATTTTGAGTTATGACGTTCTTTTTCTAAATGAGCGATATGATTAAAAAATTATTTGACACCCGATATTATTCAATAGTTGTATAGATTAATTTTCAGCTGAAATGTTTTCGAAGTACACAGAAAGACAAATGCCATACTAAATTCAAGTACAAAAATTCTTATTTTTTGCCGAAATCGTACTTAAAAATGTAAGTACGTTAGTACTATAATAAGTACATAATACTTAGGATGGAAAATTAAGTATAATACGACTTAAAATAAGTAGAAAAAACTTACTTTAGTCTCTGAGTGAAAGAAAAATTATAGATAGTACAATAAAAATACTCTCTCAACAACTCTCAACTGATTTTAACGTAAGTATAGATTTCTTGGTTTAGATGACAGAAGTGAGTAATAATTCTTGTTCGTTCCGATGAAGCTATTCCTTATAGGTTTGAATTCTAAACTGAATAATTGCAGCTAAACTTTTCCTTTTTCTGTCAAATAATTGTATTTTGCTGTTTTTGCGTTTTTTTCCGCCAGGAAAAATCAAGGAATTTTTTTGGGTCGTCCAAAATATGGTTGGTTTAGCAACAGACGGCGAGAAGCAATGTCTGGTGTAATTGGAGAACTTTTTTGTAAAAACTAGAATTATTTTACAAAAAATGTTCGATATAAGCAATGCACGGTGGCTTTCGCTGGATGCTGTTATTTCAACAATTTTTGAACAATGGGATTGTTTAAAATTGTATTTCATTTCGTGTTACTATGAAGTACAAAGAATTTGTGCTGGTGGCATTGAAGAAGAAATTTGGTATTATGAGTTTATTTGTACTTAAATCATGCATTGTTCAAACTTAAATCAAGCTTTGATTAGGCTTAAATCAAGTAGTGGTCAGGCTTAATTCAACCCAAATAATCTACCTTAAAGCCCATTTCACATATAAATCAATCCTATTAAATTCTTAAATCAATCGTTCTATTCCTGAAATAAGAATATTTCGACTTAAAATCAAGCCTAATCAGACTTAAAGACCGCCAAAATTAAAAATTCAGCGCTTGAAAATCTGTATTTGAATCAAGTATTTTGTACTTGATTTAAGAAAATCCGTTTTTGCTGTACTATTGACACCGCTACGGCTTGATTCAAGTATTTTCAGTGCACCAAAATGCACCGATTCCAGAGGAGTGGTTAAATTAGGGACTATCGCCCGTTTTATGTCAAATGTATGTAAAGGTGTTAAATAAAGGGTCCGCCATCTAACGCTTTTTTTTCAACTAGTGCTTATTTCGTGAATGGTAACACTTAGCTCATGTCTGATTTGACAGAAAATTAGTTTTATCCTTTCGCTGAACGAATATGGTTGTGTATACGCTTGAACAACGCTGGGAGCGATCGACTTACAGAAAATGCCGATTTTGCCAAAAAAAATCTTCTTTTCAGATGAAGCTCATTTTGATCTTGGCGGGTATGTAAACAAGCAAAATTGTCGCATTTGGGGCACAGAAAACCCGCACGCATACTTTGAAAAGCCGATACACCCAAAACGAGTCACTGTTTGGTGCGGATTTTGGTCCAGAGGCATAATTGGGCCATTTTTCTTCGAAAATGAGCAAGGAGTGGTTCCAGTCAATGGCGATCGTTATCGGGCCATGTTGAACGAATTTTTGTTCACAAAAATTGAAGAGGATATTGGCAACATTTGGTTTCAACAGGACGACGCTACGTGCCACTCAGCCGAAGCTACACTCGATGTTTTGCGCGAAGTTTTCAAAAAAAAAACTTATTTGGCGGACCCTTTAGATGAAATCGGTTATTTAAGAAGTTTAATGATTAAAGGTCTCATTCATAAATACTTATGGAAGGTTTAAAATATACGTATTTTAACTTTGAAAATCCGTTGGAATAAACCTTCCAGAACTTTTTATGAATTTAATTGCTTTGATGTGGTATTGATCTCATGACTTATATTGTAGGATCAGTTACTCCATAGACCAGTACCTAATTCGATATGTTGCAGGATTGCAACACTTTTAATAGAAAAAAGCCATGTTATAGTTAAAAGGATCAATCTGAGGGAACTGACCTATACATAAGGGACCTACCACATGTCTACCTTTGTACCCGACCAATTTCCCGATGGCAAACAAATCATCGCCTCCTGTCTTAAAAACTTCTACATTCTGCAATCAATAAAATTTATGGAATTTTGTCCTTTTATGGGAGATGCAGAACTTTATGCAAAACATTGTTATGGATTCTTTGTCAGATTGCAAAATTATTCGAAAATTTGGAATTTAAAGACTTTGAAATTATTGGTACGTATGTTAGGGGCGAACGATTTTCGTAAGAAATGGGTATGGCGATATATTTTAACCTATTACCCCCGTTATCCCTATATGGGAACACCTATTAATATATATATCGCTATGAATAAGATTAAATACAATAGATAAGGACAACATTTAAATCCATTAAAAAAGTGTCCCCATTTAGGAACAGTGGTCGGCAATTGATTAAATCTTTATACTTAACACAATTTTTATACTCACTGAAACGTATTTACAGGTTAGATCCATATTTCCCTACATGAGCTCTATATTAAAATGATAATCCATTAACGACTTACCTGCAAAGAGATAAAGATAAATGTAGGGAATTAATAACTGTAAATTATTTATATGAATTCCAACACAAAGTAAATTTATATTCTAATTTTACGGTCCAGGGAAAAGCCGGGTGTCAAAGACCATGTCTCCTGTTATATTTTTGTAGCGACAGACCAGAAACTCTGGTGGGAATCGAACCCACGACGCCCAAACTTTGTACATCTAAATAATTCAATTTGATACAATGATAAAGTCTCAGTTTAATTAAACCTGCGATAAATTGTTACCTACAGAATTTTCTGTTAGACATTTTAAGTAGGTTTTATGCAGTGATAGAACTCTATATAAAATAAACCCTGTGATAACTTGAATTTGTCATAAAAGTGTTGTGTGGAATTTATAGTACTTTTTCAGGGCTCTTTAAGTAATTTCAGGCCATAAATGTCCTAATAAACTTCATATTATGTGAGTGATAATATTTTCGCCTAACATAGCTTATGGCCGAAGATGGCCCATCGGCCAATTTTTTCTTGTAGCTACTCCAAAATTTATAGAAATTCTATGAAATTTTAGAGCAAAAGCAATCAGAAGTGGGACCGAAGCTAGAAGCGATTCAATCGAGAAATAGTTAGTAGCATGTATCGCATATCGTCGCATATAGCGTGAGCTCTGCCGTCAGTCTAAGACTTTCAATTAGATATAACGCAGTGTCTTTGGAGGGCCTGCAATGGGAGTATTAGGCATTATAAGGCTAATAATGTTTTAAAGTCTACAAATTTGCTTTTTAGAATTCTTTTGTAACTTTATCATACTTTATTTCGATTTATTTGACTAAAACCTTTTGTAATTAAACGTTTTCCCTTTCACATTTCCAAGGTGAATATTTGAAGGTGCTCTAAATGCCTTGGCATAAATCCCAATGTCATAAAAAAACACCGTCGGATCAGCATGAATATTTTAAAGAACGAATCCTCTCTTCAATCCTTCAAATCTGACCTGTTTAAAGAAACAAACAATATAAACCACTTTATCGTTAACCCTTTTTTTGCAGATGACATATTTTCCTTTCGTGAATTTTTAATTGAAAACTTTTCGTTTCATTTCAAGCAAATCTTTATGAAAAAAAACACACCAAATGCTCTTTATTGTTCCTTAAACACCGAGGAAAAATATATTTGTAAAGATTTTTCGTTTCATTGTTGTTGTTGTTGCTGCTGATGATGATGATGATGACGATGGTGGTGTTTCATTAGACTCCGTCTAAACTCCGCCCAGCATTTTTTTGATTCTTTTCAAACTCCACCTACTGGAAGCACAGCTATGTACAAACACAAACATTCGATGCCATAAAGCAACACCCATATAAACATTATTCACACAGACCCAGACACAAACACAACCATGGATATGGACACACACAGCCACAGAGCCGACAAAGGCTATGCCATGTGCCATGCGGCTGTATGCAATTTGGGCCCTCCCATCATTGTTTGCCGACGGCATTTAAGCATTTAGCATTTTAAAACGGTAGCCGGCGGCTAAATTATGACAGTGGTTAAAAACATTTTTCGGAATACGGAATTATACTGTCCTCCTAAGAAAGAATGTCACATCTCCATTTTAGTAGTTTTGAGATATTAAGCTTTTAGGTTTTTTAATTTTTTCGCCTTTTAATTTTAGGTTTAGGTTAGGATCCTAAATTGGTCTATGTGAGCTGGTAGAACCGGCTACCAACTTAACATATACCTAAAGGGGTGAAAAATAAAAAACCTAAAAGCTAAACAACTCTCAAAATATGGAGATGTGACTTTCTTTCTTAGTAGGGCTGTACTGTCGAATTTCTGAAATAATACATTTAGAAACATCTATCTTCTGTTCTGATGAATTGCCGTTTAAGAAGGCCCTGTCAGAACGGTTTTTGTACTAATGGCAATGGAAGCTGATGGATTACCGATTACAGCGGTATACGGAAAAGAGGTAAGAAGTTCCTTATAAAAAAAAATCCAATTTGAATCCCAAAAAGGCTACCTTCCAACAACATTCTAGCAGGACTCCTAACTGATTGAAATACCGGTTTTAGAATAAACACCTAAACTATCCCCAAAACGAAACTGGAATTTCTACCAAATAATTGAAACCCAGCACAGCTGGAAGTTAATTTCCGAAATACAGAGACAATTTGTAATAACCAAAAATTCATAAAATTTCGGGTGATTGAAAAGAAATCAACAACAGCAACAAAATTGAAAATCAATTTTTACAGATGTTTCCCAACTCATGAATATTTAGCGTTCATGCACTGTTGGCCTCATTGGATGGCCATCCCACCCTGTGTCGGGAATAAGCAAACGCTTAAAGGTTGGCATTTTGTATGAAATCCAAAAAGCGAGAAAAGGGTACAATTTAATACACACCCTTGTTTGCTGCCGAGGGTAGGGGCTGAATAAATACACCAAAGGAAACCGGGGGAAAGCAAATAATCATAATAATGGTGCCAAAAATTATTTTTCGACGTTTGGCGTCGTTACACTGTAATTTCGTTAAATGTTTATCAAGATAAGCAAAGTCACACACTCTAAACACAAAAGCAACAAAAACCGAGTGAAAAAACCCAACACAAAAACTCCTGTGGCATAATTCAAGAGGGGCCAAAACCACGGACAGACCAATGGACGGACGGACAGATACAGAGTGGACCTTTTCACAGACCAAAAAAAAATGAAATTAACCACACGAACAACGAATGGCGTGGAAAGAAGACGAGAATGACTACAACTTTGTTATGCACCCCATCCCATCCATTCATTGACAATGAACGTACGTACATATGCCAGTCAGCCAAGCAGCTTTTACGGACCGACTTTCTGTGTTTTCTGGGCAATAAAGGGGAAAAATATGAACTTTAATCAGGAAAAAATTCAGCAAATTCTAAATTAACCCATGTAGGATAGTCGAGGTAGATATTGTTGGCTGACAGGATGAATTATCCATACATATACGAGGTATGTTCAAAAAATATCGCGAATTTTGTATTTTTTCAAAAAGTATTTATTTTTTTTTTTTCGGGAAATTTTATTTTTATACATTTTTCGGAAAATTTTATTTTTATAGAAAATTTTCGGGAAATTTTATTTTTATAGAAAATTTTCGGAATATTTTATTTTTATAGAAATTTTTCGGAAAATTTTATTTTTATAGAAAATTTTCGAAAACTTAAATTTTATAGAAAATTTTCGAAAACTTAAATTTTATAGAAAATTTTCGGAACATTTTATTTTATTAGAAAATTTTAGTTTTATAGATTTCTCGGGAAATTTTATTTTTATAGAAAATTTTCGGGTAATTTTATTTTTATAGAAAATTTTCGGGTAATTTTATTTTTATAGAAAATTTTCGGGTAATTTTATTTTTATAGAAAATTTTCGGGAAATTTTATTTTTATAGAAAATTTTCGGGAAATTTTATTTTTATAGAAAATTTTCGGGAAATTTTATTTTTATAGAAAATTTTCGGGAAATTTTATTTTTATAGAAAATTTTCGGGAAATTTTATTTTTATAGAAAATTTTCGGGAAATTTTATTTTATAGAAAATTTTCGGGAAATTTTATTTTTATAGAAAATTTTCGGGAAATTTTATTTTATGGAAAATTTTCGGGAAATTTTATTTTTATAGAAAATTTACGGGAATTTTTTTATAGAGAATTTTATTTTATTTCGGGGAAAATTTATAGGCATTTTTAGATTTATAGAAAATTTTATATTATATATAGTTTTTGAGAAATTTTATTTTTATAGAAATTTTCGAGACATTTTTTGTATACAAAATTTTTCGAGGCATTTTTTTAAAAAAAAATTTGCGATGTATATTAATATATAGAATTTTTTCGGAAAATTTTATTTTTATAGAAAATTTTATTAATTTTATTCTTATAGAAAATTTTCGGGAAATTTTATTCTTATAGAAAATTTTCGGGAAATTTTAAAAATTGTATTCCTATAGAAAATTTTCGGAAAATTTTATTCCTATAGAAAATTTTATTCCTATAGAAAATTTTATTCCTATAGAAAATTTTCGGAAAATTTTATTCCTATAGAAAATTTTCGGAAAATTTTAAAAATTGTATTCCTATAGAAAATTATCGGGAAATTTTATTCTTATAGAAAATTTTATTCTTATAGAAAATTTTATTCTTATAGAAAATTTTTGGGAAAATTTATTCCTGTACAAAATTTTCGGGAAATTTTATTCCTATAGAAAATATAGAAAATTTTCGAAAAATTGTATTCCTATAGAAAAATTTCGGAAAATTTTATTCCTATAGAAAATTTTCGGAAAATTTTATTCCTATAGAAAATATAGAAAATTTTCGGAAAATTTTATTCCTACAGAAAATTTTCGGGAAATTTTATTCCTATAGAAAATTTTCGGGAAATTTTATTCCTATTGAAAATTTTCGGGAAATTTTATTCCTATAGAAAAAATTCGGAAAATTTTATTCCTATAGAAAATTTTCGGAAAATTTTACTCCTAAAGAAAATTTTTGGGAAATTTTATTTCTATAGAAAATATAGAAAATTTTCGGAAAAATTTATTCCTATAGAAATTATCGGGAAATTTTATTCCTATAGAAAATTTTGTTTTTATAGAAAATTTTTGGGAAATTTTATTCTCATAGAAAATTTTCGGGAAATTTTATTCTCATAGAAAATTTTCGGGAAATTTTATTCTCATAGAAAATTTTCGGGAAATTTTATTCTCATAGAAAATTTTCGGGAAATTTTATTCTCATAGAAATTTTTCGGGAAATGTTATTCCTCTAGAATACATTTTTGGGAAATTTTATTCTCATAGAAAATTTTCGGGAAATTTTATTCTCATAGAAAATTTTCGGGAAATGTTATTCCTCTAGAATACATTTTCGGGAAATGTTATTCTTATAGAAAATTTTCGGGAAATTTTAATCTTACAGAAAATGTAATTTTTATCGAAAAATTCCTGGAAATTTTATTTTTATCGAAAATTTCCGGGAAATTTTATTTCTATCGAAAATTTCCTGGAAATTGTATTTTTGTAGAACATTTTCTTGAAATTTTACTTTTATAGAAACTTTTCGGGAATTATAGTAATTTTTCGAGAAATTTTATTTTTATCGAAAATTTCCGGGAAATTTTTATTTTTATAGAAAATTCCTAGGAAATTTTAATTATATAGTAAATTGTCTGGCGATATTCCACTGTTCAATTTTCTCGATTTCTATGATTATTGATAAACTGCAAAAAATGTTAAACCTTTTTGATTGAATGTTTCATAGATTTTCAGCCATGGAATCTTCTTATGTATTTTCAAAAAACAAGTAAGAACTAACTAAAAAATTAAGAGAATTTCCTTATTTTGTATGTAGGTATTAGTAAGTAATTCGTCTTTATTTTAAGCTAAAAATGTACACAGAGAAAATTTGTCTTAAAATTAAAGATTGGCGCCGGAGACGGCATTAATCTTTGAAATAATTACGTTTTGTACTACAAATTAATAAAATTTACATACATAATACCAATGAAATTATCTATATTTTAAGTACAAAATGTAATTATTTTAAAAACTATGTACGTCTTTGGCGTCATTCTTTAATTATATGACAAAATCTTTTTATGTGTATTTACTTAAACAAAAGATTCGATAAAATATCTTTTTTTCCACACCCCACAATGGGTTAACAAGAGAAATAATGCATGAATAACGAATTGAGGACAAGTTATGAATGTGTGTAGTGAAATGCAATGTATTCATATTATGTTAACAACAATTACCACTGACCGTCGAAACAACAAGTGACAATTTATCTTTGGCATTCATCACAGAAATTGAACAACAGCAATTCCAAGTAGGAAGTTGGCGGTAAGGAAGACAACGGCCACACCACACCAGTCCACTCCAGGCCAGAAAAGAGCAAGAAGCGGAACAGAACGGCACCTTTTTGGAACAGCGACCAAAGTGGAGAGAGAGCGAAAGAGGACGTTTGACGCCAGTCACATACAAAGTACACCCAGAGTGTGTGTACTCAGGTGGTTGTTGGGTAGGTTGATTGCAACGGTGTCCGTCCCGTCCGTCTGTCTGTCTGTCCGTGGTTACAAACGGATGACTGACTGGCTGATTGGGAAGAAGGCCTAAAAGAACAAAGTGTATGTTAATTGTTTGGTATTGTTGTGCCATGTGGACGACGGACACGTGGGGAGGAGCGGTGCGGTGTGTCTCCGTGTGGTGGAGTGAAGTGGCAATGCGTTGCGTGTCTTGACTTGTTAAATTGATACTATTTAGTTGTGTTGTGTTTAAATCAAGTGTCAAAACAATTTTCATAGAGATATACACCACCACCTCCACCTCCACCTGCAGCACTTCCACTGCCATCACCTCAACTCAGTAAAAACCCAAAGTAAACAACTCCCGAGGAAACTTAATTTGCTGTGTTTTAAGTTTTATTGCAGTGTGGGTGCTGCCTCACCTCACCAGGTTTCTATGGTGGCACTACCCAATGCCCGACTAACGGAGACAGAGGAGAGGTGCACAATAAAGTTGTTTCATATGAGTCCCCTTTCACAGCTTCTTCGCCATTTCCTTTGTCGTCTCTATTTGCAAAAAGACTCGCACAAAAAAAGTTAACATTAAAAACCGGAATTTCTCTAGACTAAAAATTGTTATGGCCAACAATATTGTTGGTAAACGTTCTTTGTTTGCCGTTGGATGTTTTAGTCGACTTTTTTCCTCTGGCTTAGTACGTCCGTCCGTTCATCTGTCCTTCCTTCCACAAACAGGCATCTTTCTAAACAGTCCACCAGTCAGCCATTCTGAGTAAACAGAGACCCCGTGTCCATCTCTACTAAAGATGCAGCTGTGTGTTTGTCTGGTACCCAATATATACCCCAAGAGTATCTTCTTCTTCTGCTTCTCTAGTCTGGCGGTGTCGCTGGTTGTTCACAGTTCTCTTGGAAAATGTAACTAGATACCGGCATACAACATGAACGAGCTAAAATGTTCCTTCGATTTTCTTGTTTTTGTTTGTTATTGGCATAGAGCTGCTGCTGCCGATGCTGTGGCTGCTGACTGATTTTGGTCGGTATTCCTGTTGTTTTCTTCGAACTAATGACTGATGAGTCTGAGGACAACCCACCGTGAGGAGAGAGAGAGAGTGAGCTGGAGGTAAAAAGAAGGAGGTTTGAACATGTGAATTTGTCTACACTGAACAAAAAATAGCAATAAAATTTTTAAAGACTATTCTAACAGACATTCCAAATTGTTAGAAATCTTACCAAAATCCCGATGGACTGCAACAAAAAAATACAGGCGAAATTCAAACAAATATTTTCTATCTGAATAAAATTTGAACAAATGTTTCTATAGAAACAAAATTTCTAGAAAATTTTCCTATAGAAATAAAATTTCTAAGAAATTTTCTATACAAATAAAATTTTAGGAAACTATAGAAATAAAATTTCTAGAAAATTGTCCAAAGAAATAATTTTTAGGAAATTTTCTATAGAAATAAAATTTCTAGGAAATTTTCTGTAGAAATAAAATGTCGATGATATTTTCCATAGAAATAACAATTTGAGAGAACAAAAAGTTTAAAAAATGAAGTTCATATTTCAAAACGTAAAAACGGCAGGCACACAAAAAAATGTTAATATATTTTTAATATTTTTTTTGAAAAGTATGGAAAAATAAAAACATTTCAAAAAAAATTATTCATATCGGACCATAACTGAAGAAGTTATGACCAAAAACTCGATACACAGATTGTTTAAATATTAATATCTCTTGAACGAGTTATCGGAAAAATCTCAAAAATCCACGAAGCGTTTCTTCAGGTGTACTTAAAAATATAAAAAAGAGGAAAAATCAAAATGAAAATATTTTAACAGTCCGATTTGTCATTCCGTATAGAAATATTTCTGGATTTTTTGTGAACATTTGATTTATGTAGAAAAATTTCAAGAATTTTTATTAAAAATTCCGTTAAGATTTTTTATAGAAAATATCTTTGAACTTTTTAAAATCTCATATTTATATAGAAATTTATTTTAAATATAAATCGATATTATTTTATAGAAAATCGAATTTTATATCGAGTTTCATTTTTTTCACATTTCCCTGAAAATTGTATTTTTAATCCTGGGATATATATCGAAATGTTTCTGGAAATTTTATTTATATACAAAAATGTATCTAATCTTTTTCTATACAAAATTTCATAGAAATTTTTTTCTGTTAAAATTTGATTTTTATAAAAATTACTATATACAAAATTTCGTTGAAATTTTTTCAATATGTTCTAAAGAACATTTTGTGGAAATTTTTTTGCTTTTGACAATTTCCTTGAAATTTAATTTATATAGAAAAATTCGTCGAAATCTTATTTATTATATAGAAAAATTTGTTTAAATCTTGTTTATTTTTGTTAAAATTGAATTTCGTCGAATTTTCATTTTTATAGAAAATTCCGTGCAAATTTTATTTCTATTGAAAATATCTTGAACATTTAATTTGTATAGATAATTTCATGGAAATTTTATTTCAAAAATTCCTCGATACTCTAGGAAATTTCTTTAAAATTTTGAATCTATAGAAAATGCGGTCGAAGTTTTATTTCCATAGGAAATTTTATTTAAATTTTAAATTTTATTTCTTGAAATTTTATTTAAATAGAAATTTTCGTTAAAATTTTATAGACATTTTCGTTAAAATTTTATAGAAATTTTCGTTAAAATTTGATTTCTATAGACAATTTTGTCAGAATTTTTATTTTTTTATAGAAAATGTCATAAAAATTTAATTTCAATAGAAAATTTCATAAAAAATTTATTTCTATAGAACATTTCTTCATATTATTATTTCTAGACAATTTATTCAAATTTTTATTTCTATAGAAAATTTTATCGACTTTTTATTTCTACAGAAAATTTCATTGAAATATTATTTTTACAGAAAATTTGTCTGAAATTTTATTTTTACCAAAGATTTTATCGAAATATTATTTTTACAGAAATTCTCTTTATATAGAAAATATTTTTTAAAATTGTATTTTTATACAAATTTTTGTTAAACTTTTATTTTTTAAAGAAATTTTAGTTAAAATTTGATTTCTACAGAAATTTCCGTTAAAATTTTATTTCTATAGGAAATTTTGTCGAAAAATGTCAATGATATTTTCTACAGAAAAAAATTTGAAGAAAGTTCCTATTGATGTTAAATTTTTATGAAATTTTTAATTGAAATTAAATTTTTATGAAATTTTCTATAGAAATAAAATTTTCTATATAAATATGATTTACACAAAATTTTCAATAAAAATGAAATTTCGACTTTTTTACACTTCTATTAATTCTGCAAAAATAAAATTTCGAAGTAAAAATATAAAAATTTTAAGAAATTGTATAAGACGGTTTCTATTGAAATTAAATTTTTATGAAATTTTTAATTGAAATTAAATTTTTATGAAATTTTCTATAGAAATAACATTTTCACAAAATTTCTATGAAATATGATTTACACAGAATTTTGAATAAAAATAAAATTTCGAATATTTTAAACTTCTATTAATTCTTCAAAAATAAAATAAAATTTCAAAGTAGAAATATAAATAAAACAACAATAAAACATTTCCACATAAAAACTACGATTTTGACATTTTCTATAAAAATTTTTTGACGACATTTAGAAATATGTACATTTCCACAGAAATACAATGTAGAAATAAAATTTCAGCGAAATTTTACAAAAGTTCGAAGATATTTTCTATACAAATTTTTTGACGGATTTCAATAAAATTTTAAGAAAATTTTCTACATAAATCAAATGTTAACGAAATTTTCTATAAAAATTTAAATTTCCTGAAACGTTTCTATATAAATGTATATCCCAGGATTTTCTTTAAAAATAAAATTTCCTGGGAATTGGGAAAAATGTGAAAGTTGACGAAGAAGTCAATTTAAATATAATTTCGTTCAAATTTTTAAAAGAAATACAATTTCGAATAATTTTAGCATAAATTTAGAATTGATGAATAAACCTATAAATAGGATAGATCGTATGATCATTTATTCAAAATCATTGTTTTGTTTTTATTTGGAGTTATTCTAAAACAATAATTTTGTTTTTAAATATTGTTGAACTATATTAATTAATCGAAATAAATTTTAGTGATTTTGAAAATATTTTTTCTCCGTGTACATAGTATTATATTTACATATATTTGAGACATTTTATTACGATCATATGTTTGCAAGTGTCCGTCCATGGACGGACGGACGGACATGATGTACTGTTCTTGTTGTTGTTAAGCAAAGTGTCGAGTATAGTTTTTTTCTCAACTTTGTCGTCTTGTTTTACAATCTGTTTGTCTTTTGTCTCCTCTAATGTTCGGTGTCAATCATTGGTGGCGATGGATAGAATAAAATAATGTATCGTATGTTGTGATGTTATGTGATGTGATTTGAAGTGAATTGAATTGAAGTCTAGACTTTTATTAAAGTATTAAAAAAGACAGAGCACTCGCAGTATATCACTGGTATTTTATGGGTTTTTTCTGAGTATCACTTATACGGAAGTTAAAAGGAAGTTGTGTTTGAAATGTATTGAGAGAAGCCAATTTTGTCATGGATTTCTGGGCAAGGTTAGAATAGAATGTGTAGAATAAAGTGAAATTTCATAGAAATCGCTGCAACGTTTCTTTTAGGGATAAATCATGTATTCTGCGAAACGAAATTTTAGACAACTACCATTTTCGTTTGCAGGAACTGAAATTTCGTTTGTTGTGAAAGAAACTTATTTTGAGTAAACAAATTTCAGTCGTCGTTAACGAGAATTCTAGTTGTCTAAAATTTCATTGCGCAGAAACGAATTTTTTCATTGCGTGGATGCGTATTGTATTATAGGCTATTATTATGTTGAGGGGACGAAATATCGAGATGATAGTGAGAGTAAATAATAGTATAGAATTCCTCAAAATAACCAGGAATTACTTTATTAGATTTTTTGTTTGCATGTTTGGAAACTCGAATTGTTCAGCTTTTTCAAATTGTTTACTGCAATATTAGTAGTTGGTCGTTTAGGAAAATTAAGAAAACAGTCATTCGACTTCTATACCTATTAGAATTACCCCGGGTGATTCAAATATTTTGTTTTGGAATTATCTAGCGGATATTGATTATAATAAATACCCATTTTAGTAATAGTATGGGTTTTCTGACTTTGGGTAATTATTTTCTATTTCCTGTTTAGTTTTCTGGGGATTTCTTTAGTTGGTTTAGGCCCTACCGAATGACTAAACAAACTATCGTCGTCCAAAGCCAACAAAATAATTGTTTTGCAGAATTTTCTGATTTCAGCTTAGGTAATATGTTAACTAGATAATATTAAAGTGAAGTGAATCACACTTTACCTATGTATATTTAAAAAGCTGATACGTTCATGAAAATTTCCCACCAATTCCCCCAAGTCTAATTGCCAAGGGGGCCTTGTCCTGCCCCTTTATTTATTTAATTAAACCAACGTAATAATTCAATAATTCAAATTTATTGCAATTATTAAAACGTCAACAGACAATGTTAATTATCTTCGTTTTTTGCTTTTGCAAAACCACAACATTTTGAAATGAACAGCAAAAAAACGGCAGCGACAACAAATCAAGTAGAGTCAACTCAACTCAACTTGAGTCGAGTCGTTTTGTATTTTATGGCGGCGGCAAACTCAGAAAATAAACGGAAATGATTACTCGTCGTATTTAACTTGACAAAACTTTTCCCAAAGCCACAACAACTGACAGCCAACCAACTGCTCTGACGTCTCACGTCTGCCGTCGGGTGGGAAAACGTCAGTGGCCAATAATAAATGACTCAACTCATCAACTATTGGATAATAATGATAATTGTCAATCGTCAATTGTAATAATTTGCACATTGGCAGAAGGCAAATTTACAATTCGTTCCCAACAAACAAATTATGAGAACAAATTCAAAACTTTGCCAATAACCATAAAACTTGAGAAGCTTCACTTTGAAAATCTGAGAGAGACGTTAACGACATCGATGACGATTTGGTATTGATATTAACTTGGCTTACAACCTTACCGCAAATTGTCCGTGTAATTCAAGTACTACTCTTCTCTTCCACTCCTGGCCGCAACCCTCCCCCCCAGTCTAGCTGTCGTTTACAATTAAAGTATCAATCAATTCTCGGTAATTTCTGATTATTTATCATAACTGGCATTCGGTACGTATCGTATCGAAGTGAAAATGTTAATGTAAATACATTCTCGTATAGTTGTCAATCATTTTATCTTGAAATATTTACATATGTTTATATGTATGTATATTTGTGTGTATACATATGTATATATACAGACTTATAAATATACATATGTTCACACCTACTTTAATAATACAAATGTATATTTTTTATGATACGATTAAGTATTTAATCGCCTATACATAACAAACCTCATAAACCACACATGTGGGGCATTGAAAGCAAAAATAGACTAAGTCATATTTTTATTTTTTTATATTTACTAGACTAGACGAATTGGTCTATCAAATTTAGGGATCGTATTACTATTATTCGTGAAAACTTTTTTAGTCACTGCCTTTCTCTCTTGTAAAAATAGAAAACAAAATAATAAATCATATTGTCATAAATTTAAAGATGTCCACCAAATACGTTTCTAGTCTATATAATAAGTGATTTTGCCCCAGAGACGTCCCTAGCCTTAAAAATAAATGCTTTTGTGCTTATTAATTTTAAGTACAAAATTTACTTACTTTATAACAAAATGTTTTATTACAATGTTTGTGTTTTTTTATTCAGAATCCTTTTATGATTTTATCGAAATTGAAAATTAAGATTTTTTGCTATTTAAATAAAGAAAACTATATTAAAAAATAATTGAGCACTTCTTTGTAAGAAGATGTTGTCATTATATATTTTATTAATAACTAAGAACATTAAATATCACAAAATGTTTCGCAGCTAATTCATATAACTTCAATATTAGTGAGCGTTTATTCTTCTTTTCTTATTATCTCTCTCCAGTAAAAATAAAATCATCATCATCATATCTCGCTCTTGTAAAAGGTCTATTACACTCTCAAAACTGGACTCTCATCCAGAGAAATAAAACGAATGAGTGTTGCTACTTCTCATTTTATCAACATTTTAAATTTAAGCTTTTGATTATTTACCCAGTATTACTGGTTATATTTGTAATTGACTCGCCAAGAAATACTTCCAGTTTCCTTTGCCAAGATTCAGTTATGCATTACTCTCTGCATTCAATTGAGTAGCTGTAGAATTGGTGTCAAGATATTAATACTTCATTGCATTTTTTCCTTCCGGAATATAATGTGCTATGGGGAGACGTTTAAACGTTTCCTCTCTTCAACCTTCAACCTTCAACCTAACCTAATGTGATATATTTCTGGATTTTCTAATGGAGAACTTAGTTTCAAAAATCCGCAAACGTAAGCGAGTCTAAAAATAGAACTGTCAAATTGTCAGCTTAATTCCAAAAATCGCAAAAGGGAAGCGAGGCTATCGAAAAAATCTCCTTCCTTTAAATACTTAGTCGAATTTAGCGTTGATGAATGCGAGACCTTTGATTGTTCAGGGAGCAAGTAACTGTTTTGAAGCAAGTAACCCGGTTCAAATCCTCGTCTATAAAAATACAATTAAAAATATAAAATAACCTGGTGAAAAAAATCTAAAAGAGGGGGCATTCTATTGTCAGCAATTCAGAATTAGTTCCGGAAGTCTCATCCCTTTATAAAAATAATCGGTTAGGGAAGCGAGTGGGGAATTAGTACGCACAAAGCTGCTTAATTCCCTACTCGATAGCTTTTTCGGAATTTTTTTACTGGGTATGATTCCTCAGAAAGAAGATAGTTTCAATTGTTTAAGAATTAATGGCATTGAATAAAAACCCGATGCAGAACTCCGCCTTGCGATATTAATGTAAAGGGTCAAGACTGATTTTGGAAAATAGGTTTCCATTGATGCGCATTAAATAAGTACTTGATATTCACAAAAAATCCACAGAGCGCCCCAGTAGGTGAGTTGGTAGCGTGTTCACGTATGACTTTGGGGGTCGTGGGTTCGATTCCCACCAGAGGCTGCGGTCTGTCGCTACAAAATATAGCAAGCAAGCAACATGGTCTTTGTCACCCGGCTTTTCCCTGCACCATAAAATTAGAATATACATTTTGCTTTGAATTGTAATTCATATAAATAATTAAAAAAATTTACTAAAATATATAATTTTTTTATAATACAAAAAAATTATTATACTTTCACTCAACGAATTATCTCAATATAATCAGATTTTCAGCTAGATTTATATGAAATAAACTTATATGTATTTCATTCTTAAATATGTTGTTGTTTAAAAAATTATGCGAGTTAGTTCACGTTTGCTTTCACCCATTATTTTTTTCCACATAGCGTAATTGCCTGGTTTGTGTGGGTGGGTATTATAATAAAATCATGTTGTTAAAAAGATACTTAATTATACTTTTGTATTTATACTTCTACATACATACATACGTACATATGTACGTACATACACGTACATACATATGTATCTACTTAGAAACATATCCAAGTAATTGATTGTAATCATAACATAAGAAACACTTAAGTACTTTGTCATAATCAAGTAATAGTTATTATTAAATGTGAGAAAAGTAAAAAAATGTTTGGTTCAACATTTTTAAATCGTATTTTTTGTGAAAAAAGTTTGTAAAATTTTTTAAGTGGTCATAGAGTGTTACGTATAATTCAGAAATACTCAGAATCAATAGCTGGTTCGATCTAATCATTTGTCTGTCCATCCGACGCTCGTCTGTCTGCAGGCCATCTTAAGATTGTGTACAATTTTGTATGTCGCAATTTTAATTCGATCTACTAGAGCGGTCCAAAATTAAACGAAAAAAATAGTTTGAACTTTTTTTGCACTAATCGATTAATATTAATTTTTTAAATGTGACAATTACCAAAAATCGGTCCGTAATCCGCGGAAAACCTCACTCTTTGAAGACCTACTCGTTGAAATTCCTATTCGTTCGTATCTGGCAACTTACTCGCTCCGGGATGACATATCTTATTATTTATTACTGTTGGAAGGGGCCGCGTTGTTTAGTATTTTTATTGTAAAAATTTAAAGACATATTTTTTTAATAATTCAATATTTTCATTTGAAAGGTCTCAATCCAACCAATATTAAAGCCGATCTAGATTATATTATACTTCTTCGTTTAAGGGTCATTACCAGTAAGAAAATAAACTACTTTTAAGAGCTAAATATGTCTATAGCTGTCATACAATTGAACATTCTTTAGCTCTAACGCTCGGTTATTTTGCATTATGGGGGTAAGACTATAAAAATGTGGTTGGCAGAGTTTAACGAGACCGTACGAGCTGCAACGTCAAACACCGTAGTGGCTGACCAATTGAGGTATCCACGCCAGAAAGGCTTAAGAAAATCTACAAAATGGTATTGGATGATTGTCGGCTGAACATGCATGAACAATTTTAAATAAGCATATTAACTGAAAAGTTGAAGATGAAAAAGCTGCGAGCAAGATGGGTGCCGCGTTTGCTCACAATGGAACAAAAACAGTGTCGTGAAGATGTTGCCAGTAAAAAAATTTCCGAAAAAGCAATTGAGTAGGGAATTTAGCTGCTTTGTGCGTAGTAATTCCTTACTCGCTTCGCTAACCGATTCTTTTTATAAAGGGATGAGACTTCCGGAACTAATTCTAAATTGCTGAAAAAGGGAACGACATTTTCACCACTTTAAAAAAATTAAAAAAATATTTTTTTTCTTTCGTTTTTATTTCTGTTCATTCAAAACAGTGCATGCTAGCTCTCTGCTTCACCAACGGTCTCGCACACATCAACGCTAAATTCTACTAAGCATTCAAGGGAACCAGATTATGTCGATAGCCTCGATTCCTTTTTGAGATTTTTGTAATTAAGCTGACAAATTAACAGTTCTATTTTTAGACATGCTTACTTTTGTGGATATTAAGAATTAAGTTCTCCATTAGAAAATCCAGAAAAATATAGCACATTATATTCCAATATCCCGATTTTGCATTTTAGCTTTATAGAATCCTTATCTATCAAGAGATCTTTATAATATTTGACAGATATATTTTTTCTGATCTATGATCAAACTCTGTGCAATAATAATAATAAAATCGGTTTACATTTAGATCCCGGAAGGAAAAAATGCAATGAAGAATTAATGTCTTGGCGCTAGTTCTACAGCTACTTCAAGAGATTGCTGAGAGCAAGGCTTAATTGAATCTTGGCAAACGAAACTGGAAGTATATTTGAACGAGTCATTTACAAATATAATTTTTTACTGGGTTTAAATAGTGTATCGATTCGGAACCATAGATGAGACTAGGGTGATCAAAAAACCGGTTATTTTGAAAATACGGTTTTCGGTTTCTTCGAAAATTATGTTAACTCTAAAACCGGTTTTCGGTTTAACCGAAAATAAAAAACCGGTGAACCGGTTGTTTTCGGTTTTTTCTTTTTTAATAAAAATGCATAAATAATGCTCAAAATGTTGTTAGATGACGTAAAATAAGCGCAGTGCAAATTCAATACGCAACCGTATTTGAAATAAAAACACTTCATATTTTTACGAGTATTTATAATAGGTAATTGTTTCGATTTCATTTATGATATAATATTATAATATCTGCGATATTTATAATATTTATTTTCAATTTTTAAAAAGATTTCTTTACAAAAAAATGATTATGATTTTTATAAAACTTGACTAATAGTATGAATGGCTCAAATGGCAAACCGATTATATACATATATTATCAGTAGTAGCGGATTCTGACTTGAGCATACTATAGAGATGAAAACTTGTCGAAATGTGAAACTGGACAAATGTATTTTTATTTATACCTACATTTCAATTAGAAAGGATTGTTAATTAATTTCTATACCGCAATAATCACCTAGACCCTCGATAAAATATGCAGTATAAATACATATAAAACTGCATTTTGAAATCGATGGATATGCACAAATGAAGTCAATGGTTTTTATACTGATGTTTTCAAAATTTTAGGTAGGTTCCTATTTCAAAAATAATATTTTCTTTATCATTTTATAATGGTTTCAAAAAACCGAAAAGTCGAATAAACCGAGTTGAAAAAACCGACGGTTCGAGTTATTCGAAAATGCAGAAAAACCGAAAACCGATAGGCGGTTTTTAAAGAGAACCCGATTAACCGGTTAACCGGTGCGGTTTTTGATTACCCTAGATGAGACATAGGCCTATCACTTCACAAAGTGATAAGTCAAAGCAGTGGACTTACTGTTATGGGAGAATCGTGTCCTTTATAGAATCCTCATTTATCAACATAACATTATAATATTTGACAGATATAATTTCCTGATCTAATATCAAACTCTGCGCAACTATAAGAAAATTGGTTCATATTTAGATACGAGTATATTCCGCTTTTTTGGCAACACTGTTTTTGGGAGCTCAGCTGTTTTCGTGTTTTCGTCTTTAAACATTGATCATTATCGCCTCAAATAAAGATTTCATACATTTCTCTAAATTTTATATGTTTTTTTAAATCAAATCCGAAAGCTCTTAAAATGTTGTATACTATTACTATTAAGGAGTATCCTCCCAAAAGAAATGTTCTTTATGGAGTTTTTCTTGATTGATTCTTTGATTTGTTTTCGTTTTTGACAGATAAATCATATGTTCACATTTTTCGAAAATTCACCATTTCCCTGCGAATGATTTCACAATCACGTGATTCTCATCACATGTTCGTATGTTTACTCTAGCTCCAATTTGACAAATGATGTAGTCGAAATATGTTAGGAGCATTCTAAAACAAATAAGGCTTTGTGGGCTTATTCATTCATATATTGTGCGACGCGTAACCGAAACCTATGAAATAATCGAAAAATTATGATAGTTATAATTATCATTTGTATAAGAGAATATACAGCTTTAGTAACTTAGCTAAACACATATAAGTCTTAGGTGATTTAAGTCTTCTGGAGTCATGTTATTTCCGTATGCGTGGTATTTTTAATAAATTTTGCAATAAAATAATTAAATAAAACTAAATAATAGAAAAATTTCATTAGGCAAAGGAAAAATATGAATTCAATTACACAAATTCCCAATACATATATTTTTCACTATTTGTTCCTCACAACACGTTCATTGAGTTCCATTCTAGGTACCTACATATGTACATATGTATAATGGTTAGAAACCCCTGAAACAAACATCTAAAAAAAACTAACATTTCCATAGCTGCCAGATTTTTGATTTCAAAAAACGTGCTTTAGTTCATAAAAACCAATGCAAGTGCATTTGCATATGTATAGTAAAAATCGATGTATACAAGTACGTACGTACGTATGTATGTAAGTTTGTATGTATGAATAAATTACATTTATTTTTTACCAAAGGTTGCCCAATTACAGAGAACTAATGATTCCACATAACATTTCCGCCCCCTGAGGGAATACCTCAGTAATGTTCAAAGTTGAGTTTAAAAAAAAAATCCCTTTTGCGCCAGCCAATTTCCCATCACCAGTGGGCAAAGTACAAAAACCCATCCAGCCAGCCAAGTTGGTCCGACGATTGGTTGCTCGGTCGGTGGGTCAGTCGGGGCGAGGCGAGAAAACCTGTTCTGTCCAACAACGTCTGAGCCACAGACAAATGTTCGTCGTTCTCTGTTCATTAGTTGGGTTGAGTGCTGTTGTATTTGTGTTTTACCTTTGTTGTTAATACCATTTATTACACGAACGTATGAATATCTGTTGTTGTTTTTATTGTGATTCAATACTCGTATTAAAATCACAGCTGTCAAGATACTTCCACATTTGCTGTTTTTACTTTTAATTCAAACTCTCAGATTTTTTGCCGTATCACATTTGTCAGAGTTTGTCAGTTGCACTGATAGAGAACATATGACATACATACATGCATACATACATACACATGACGTACAAAACACACATTCGCTCACCTAGGTAAGAGAGCGTAGAAAACAAAAACTAAAAACAGACTTTGCACGTGGTTTTGCTTTGCTCTAGGTTTCTGTTTTTATTTTATTATTTTTATTTTAATCTGACGATTGTTTATTTTTGTTATGATCTTTGTATGAATGTATTTTTATTTGGTTATTGTGTTCCGAGTATTGAATTGATTTGCAATTATTTGGCCTTTTTACAATTGTTCGTGTTTATGCCAAAAAGGAAAAAACAAATAAACCACCAAAAAAATAACAACAGCAACGACGAAGACACCCACAGTAGTAAAACTCGCGTGCTCCACTGCTCCAATGCCATTCATCCATGCACAATAAAAAAACAAACAAACATGCAAGCACACACAGACCCAAACTCAAGCACATACAATCCAAACGGCGGCGCACAGTGGAAGAATTTTGGTAATGAACAATTAAATAAATTTTGTCGACTAATGGTGGAACGAAAGCATATCTGTACTCAGAAAAAATGCTTTAAAGCTAGGAGGTAGGTAGGTCAAATCCGGACTTCATAGCTAATAGCGAAGCATACCACCAGTCAAAAAAGAGCTCCAAAATCATCTGCACGAGTAGAGCATAATCCTTCAGGCAGCTATGCAATGCAGCTGTCGCCAATCCATGGGGCAGCGCATACCGGATAGCTATTGTACGCATAAAGAAAAAATTATCAGATGCCCTGATCTAATAGGCAAAATAGTTAATACGATATTTCCAAAAGGCGAATTATCCAATGACAGTCTTATAGAAAACCCTACAACACCGACACAGGTTGAATTTGAATCTTTGTGAATCGGGGATAACAAGGTCCCTGGACCTGTCCGTATACCAAACCGTACTCTAAAGATGGCACTCAAAACGAGACGACAGCTTTTCGCCAAAATATTCACAGATTCTTGAAAGATTGCGTATTCCATAACAAATAGAAAAGCAGTAACTGATATTGATACCAAACCCTGGTAAAACTCAAAGAGAACCACAATCATGCAGACCCTTGTGTCTCACTGATTCCGTGGGGAATTGTTTAGAGACAAAAATACACAGCAGTCTACAAAATGCAATAGATAAAGTAGAAGGAATTTCAGAACGACAATACGGCTTCCGAAAAACAAGATCCACACTAGATGCAGTCGAATATGTGGTGAACGAGGCCAAAATGACAATCCAAGGTAAAGGTGCTGCAAGAGAATATTGCTCTGTCATTACCCTGGACATCAAAAATGCCTTAAACATATCTGAATTGAAATTCATCAGAGTTTCTATTATTTCATCAATAGAACCGACACTGGATTTTTGACCTAAACCTGACAGTGTAGGATTCGCAGACGACATAGCCGTGATTGTACGGGCAAGACATATACATAGAAGATGTTCATTGTTCATAACATTGGCTAAAATCGATCTAGCTGCACACAAAACAGAGGCAGTCCTCATAAGCGGAGGAAGAAAGAGGGAAACACTTTCTATCCAAGTAGGCGAAGAAGTTATTGCCTCATCGCAGGCAATTAAATATCTCGGAGTTAAGATTGACTATCGGCTAAGATTTCGGCATATGTATATTACGCGACCACAAAGGCAACTCTTGCCACTAATGCACTAGCGAGAATGATGCCTACTATTGAAGGACCTCGCCAGAGCCGTCGAATATTGCTATCTAAGGTGACAACTTCAATCATATTATACGGATCACACATATGAGAACATTTTTTGAATAACACTGCGAAGAAAATTTAGTTAGCACCTTAGATGCAGCTAGCGTCATAGCCGGAATCGCTCCAATAGATGTAAAAGCGAAGGAACTATCAATAGTGTACCATAAAACCGGTAACAGCACAGCTACGTCGAGCAAATACTTGCGCCTTCAGGAGAAAGAAATCTCGATACGCCAGTGGCAGAGACAAATTCACCCAAAGGAAGATGGACTGCAGGCTCATACCAAACATGGTTGAGACGGGCCCACGGAGAAGTGAACTATAACCTGATACAGTTCTCGACGGGACATGTAGGCTACAGGAGTTATCTCTACCGTTACCAAGCTGTTGCCCGGAGGAGGACGAGACTGTCGAGCATATTGCTAGAGCCAGATATAGGCGTAGCAATATCAGCATGTAACGTTGTTGATTTAATGTTCCATTCTAAAGCAATTGGGACGCATTAAATAAATGAATCTCGTTTGTGAATGACACCCTCCGGATTCTTTAGAGGATTCGTAAAAGCGGAATAAAAAAGCACTATTAGGAAGAACCAAATGAAGAACATACTATATAGCTGAATCCTCCCCGGGAGGTAATACCAGCTGGCAGATCTGCGGGGATAGAGGGTTGGAGTTAGGGGGTGCGGTTTTGTACGTAGGAATCGTGTATGTTTTCAGTACGGTCTGAATACATCTGTTGAAGATTCCACACCTCCAGTAAGTAAAAAAAACCTAACCTAGGCAATAGTATGATATCCGAGGCCCCTCTATCTGACTACATATTTTAATAGAGCACCGTCAAATATAACAATAAAGAATAATCTGCATATCTGCGATATCCTGCATAGTTCTGGGGTTAAGGGATGTTAAAGATTGAAAAAAAAGAAAAAAGGATTTTTTGTAAAATGACCTCAATATTAAAAAATTAAATAAAATTTTTCGATAACTACCTTAGCTAGTCCCGATTCACACGAGGCGTCTTTGGTTGCGGCAATTCTGCATATCATAGGAGAGGCAGGAGGAATAGAGAGGGAGGTATTTCCCTTTCTTTTCCGTCTGTAAAGGTTTTTTGTAAAGTTTTTTTTTTCAACTTTAACATCCGATAATTCGATAACCTCTCTTCTTATTTTTAGGTGCTCTAACCAAATATTTGGTCAGATCGAGGGGCCTCGGATATCATGTTGTCCACGTGTGAAATTCGAAAACATTTATTTTCGCCTATCCTTATTCAAATTGCCTTGCTTGTTTATAAACTTCAGGTTTATTTACGCATATATTTTTTTCGACGTTCCACCACTGTGCGACGAAGCTGCGACCAAGCAACTACAACAAAACTGGCAACAGACACAGATTCTCTTCGGCATGGTACAACAGCAGAAAACACAGAAACCAAAACAGATACATTCAGTCACTCAGTCAGTCAGACACGACGAGGCGTCGTCACACAAATACAGATCCCAGCTTCACATACAAATTTACAGACTCGCCGACTCTCTGCATCTCTGTATCAGTGGCTCAGTTGCACACAACACAACAACAACAGCAAAATCATAGCTTTGCCGCAGTCATAGCCACACAAACCAGTGAGCACGCCCTCTTTGTTTATAAACTCGAGCTCGCCAAACACCTCCGAGGAGTCCACAATCAGGAGGCAAACAACCGAACCGATCCAACCATCATATCCCCTCGCCTTAACCCCATCTGTAGCCCTCCTGCCCCATAAAATTGGTTAGGCCCATGGCGACCATTTGGTTTGTTCGTTGGGTTCACTCCGTTCAATCTATCAATGGTTAAAAGTGTCGTTTATCTTTTATTAACATTTTCGTCGTCGTAGTCGTTTTGTTGTTGTTGTGAATGGGACAGACGGACGATGGATGGATGGTGGACGGACATTGTATTCACTTGTGCACACACAGGCATATACATACATATAGCGACATGTATGCCAACAAACATCTGTATATAACGACCACGACGACTTCGAGCGTATAATTTTTTTGTTAGCTTCAATGTTCACAGTGTGTATTTTTATACAATTTTTTATATTTTTGGTATTGACTTCAATCATTCGTACAATACTCATAAATATACAACAAAGATATCGTCGTACATGTTGTATCATACAACTTATGAGTGGCACAGTGGGACGAAAAGGTATAATTTAGGAAAATCGACTATCGTATTTGTGGTACGCTATGTATATGCCCTCTGAAGATAATACTCGTAAAATGTATATTGATGAAAAGATTCTCCTACAAAGAAGCCCAGAAAAATATTTTTAATTATCATATTATTATAATTAAGCTACAAGAACTTTTGTGGTACACTTTTAGGTATTTTAATAGATCCAAGATTTATGGAAATCTACATATATTAATGAAAAGCTATTTTCCAAAGATGTTCAGAATCCTTTTATTTATCTTGGTAAGGTAAATATGCATATAAGAGCAAGGCTACACGAACGATGCTTTATAGTCTGCGGTTTGTAATTATTCCAACAAACGGATAGCATTTTATCCCTCGTCCTGAGGACAGGGAAACTCAAATATTCACCAAATAATAGCAAAAACATTCTAAAATATGTTCCTAAAAAAATAATGGGTCTAAAAGCGTATGTTTCAAAGCAATTGGCTAAGGAAGTCAGTGTTGCTGTATAAATGAGTATCTTGCACAACTTTTATAATTTTCTTTGGCAGTTTATCAGCTTAGAAATTATACATAACATAATCCACTTGGTGGCCCCTGGCATAACTATGAATAAGTTCTCAATCGGTTCAGTGGCACACAGGCGAACGTTTTGGCGAATCGCCCGCGAGTTGTGTACAAACGCGGCGATGAATAGCCTGCGGGCGATTCGGTTTTCGCAAATCAGAAGTGTCTCGTTCTTGTGTGCGATCGCGCATATGTGTAAAGCCTAGGCGATGATGCGCGATTCTTGCTATCAAATGTTGTCAGAACTGGTTTGTTTACTTTAAAATATCCCGTTACTTGTGTATGATCGCGTATTCATCGCTTATGTATAAGGCCTAACCGATGCTTGGCGATTCTTATTCGCTGAGCAAGATCGCGTAAACATCACAAAACAATTCATCGCCAAATTCACAAAAATGTTTGCAGGGTTAATTACCTTGGAATTTCAGTTAACAACAATCAATTTGAGATAAACGTACCTGAAAATGCAGAAAAACATTTAAAAATACTAAAACAGACAAATTCTTCATTGATGTTATGAATAAACAGTCTTCGCTTTAATTTTTGAGTCTCCTTTCCGAGGGGTTAAATCACACGATCTTGGTGGCCAATTAACAGGACCATTACGTGAAAATATTAAAAAAAATCCAATATTTGTATTCGTGAAATTGCAATGGTTTGCAATCGTTGATGAAATGGCAAACCAAACGAAAGAAAAAGCAACTATCATCTGTTAAATCGGTTGTCAAATAAAGCAGTGTTACCAACTCAATGTTGTGAACTTGTAAAAACAACAAATTTTCTAAGTCTACATTTTCGATCAAAAAAATCAGGAACCAGATGTAGTTTTTCGGACGTTTGGAAGGTAATTTTACGGAAAGATATAAATCTGGGTGGCTCATGCATGAATTAAAATTCAGGAAAGAACTGTAAGACTGTAATGTTGCAAGCTAGAATATTAATCCTTGATAGCAATCGCGGATAATATAAGTGATGGAGATAAGCTTAGCGAAAAAATCTGTCTAATCTGGTTTCGCTTCCAAATCCAGATCCAAGTAGGAGGCAACCTGAATGGGTTGTGTGCAGCGCGTCATGCGGACCTGTTCCGCACGCAAGGCAGGTGTATTGCGTTGTGCCATCAATTGGCGCCCAAAAGGAATTGAGGCGGCTGCAACATCCTGATCTAAATTGTGCCAACACCACTCTGGTTTGTCCGGGCAGCTGGTGCAACTTGGTGGATGTGGGAGAATATATTCTCGGATGTGGAGTTGCAAACCAACCGGGAGCCATGACCCTTAGAATGGCAGGAGTTTTAGATGGGCTCCGCTCCTAACCAAGGAGAAGGGAAAAATTGTCCAGAAACACGGAATTGTTTGGTACTCATGCACATTGTGCGGGGGGGCGTTGGTCGACGCATGTATTCACCCGGGTGTTTAGAGCACGGTGGGGTTAAGCCTAACGGCAGGAATCCACCTAAATCCAAAATGCCATCTGATGGGTTTGCTGATATTGAGGCTCTCTCTTGTATCTTTGGATCTCTCTCTAGATCATGAAGATCCTTCCCGATGTGCCTGGGTGGGGCAAGTCCTTCTTCTGTTTTCTTATCTATCCCCAAGTGCTTGTTCCTACTTCCTAATACTGATCTTATCGCAGATAGCTGTGGAGTACGCGGACGATTTAAACAGTCGTGAAAGAAGTTTGAACAGATGTTTTATTTAGGTGACGCCTTGAAGTATACTTTGTTTATTGTTAAAAGGTCACCTTTTTGCCATTTTGTTTTTGATTCTGGTCATTAAAAATGCAACAGTACAAGAGGATATAGGCGACATTTTTAAAATGGTGCTCTCGGACAGGGCAACATCGTTTTTCAGAAAAGAAAACATCATTGGGGCGTTATGGAATATGAAAGTGTCTCACAAAAAATCAGAATATAACCGCAATGTCCCATTGTGCAGACTTCTGGCATTCATACAAATGTCAGTATGTATGTGCAAATGTCTGTGCGTGAGTGTCGGTCGTATATGGAGGCATACTGTGGTTGATTATTATTATTATTATTACGAGTATTATTGTTATTACTGTTCTTGTTGCTGCTATTGTCGTTGTTGTTGTTGTTGTTGTTGTTGCCTTGTTGCTATATTCAATATTCCTCCGTATGGACTATAAAATAATCTTATTCATTTATTTATTTATGTATATTTTTTGTACGTTTTGTAGTATTTTTTTACGGTGTTTCCACTACTTTGTTTTGTTGTTTTTATTATTGTAGGTTTTATTAAATGTGAGAACAGTCATCACTAACTTGACTGATGTGGAATAATAGTTGTTTGTTGTAGTGGTAGTGGTAGTCACAGTGGTTGTAGTAGTAGTGGCAGTGACAGTTAATAGCGTGAAGTTGAGTAAATTCGCCCCGCAACCGAACATACTCTCTGTTACTTCACTCACCACTAAACAGCAAACAATCATTAAGCTCCAAGTATACTACTCCTCCACGAGAATGAGAATAACAACAACAAAAGTGTGGGGATTAGACGAGTTGAGTGCGAAAGCGTGTGTGTGAGTGAATATGTTGGTGTGAGAGAATTATGATATTGTGTAATCGCCCACATGATGATTTATATCATATTTCAAATTGTTATAATGTAATAACAGGAATTGTAACTTGTTTTGCTTGTAGTTGTTGCTTTTGCTGTTCTTGTTGTTGCAGTGTTGTTCTTCTTCTCCTTCTAGTTTTTTTGTGATACTTTTTCTATTTCTTGTGGCGTCGCTAGAGGAGAGTAGCGATTGAGCTGCAACTGCAGACTTGTATGTTTCTGTTGTTGTCGGGTATGGGTTATCGGTTATCACATCAACACAACTTTGAGCAGAGCAGTCTATGATTGTGGCAAAAGAAGTGTGGTGAAGTGTGTGTTCGTTGTTCTCTTCTGTTATTTACATTTGCCATGAACACCGAACAGATTTATGGGATTTGTTTTCTTTCTTGAAGTTAACTTTTTAACTTAACTTTGTTGTTTTTTTTCTTCTTCTGTTTGCTCTCAAGTTTATGTTGTAAATTGTTTCAATTTCTTTGAATTTGTAAACAAACATCGTATGTATTTAAATGCATTCATTCACATATATTTCCTTTTTTGTTTTACCCTGGAGCTTTGCGTTATAGTTGTTTCTTTAAATAATCTATTATTTAACATGTTCAAACATGCACATAGGGACAAACACACAGAGCGAGAGGTCATTGTATAGCAGTCATTGCCTTTACATTGTAATAGTTCCCCTGGGATTTCCTAGAACAAGCGACACACGACACAATAGTCAACATCATTTAAAGCAGGACAATGTTGCCAACTAGAACGTTTAATTTTTTCTAGGAATGTTTTCGAAATAATAAAAAAAAGAAGTTATAATTTATAACTGATATTTTTTCAGGCCACTATTTATTTAATCTATTATTTTAGTTTCATGTTTTTTTGTAATTTTTGTTTTACGGCGATTTTTAGCAATTTAAGAAATCAAAATATTGTATTACTGATACTATTTATTTTTATAAAGTTTTTGGTTATTGTTGGGCTTGAGGTACCTTCAACATTTATTATTTATATTTTCCATTATTCAAGGGAATAATTTTAAATTTCGACATTCTTCCGTGAAGTTAAATGTCAAGTTGACACATATTGTGCATTTAGCGTAAAATCTTGTCGAAATTTTTTAAGGAAATCCAATAGTTATAATTATAATTTATAAATATAAATACATATGTATGTATTTGTATTTTCATATCAGTTTACAACTTTATTCAATCAATCCGAATTTTTATTCATTCATTTAAATTTTTATTTATTCTTTTAGTTTTAATTATTTTTATTATTTTGTTTACCTATAATTTGTTTGTTTATTTATTTATTTTTGTAAAATCACTGTTAATTTCATTTACGAAATGGGGAATTTCTGGGAATTCTTTTAGGAATTTATGCCTGGCTCTTGGGCGATAACTTCATTATTTTCATTTCGTCTGGCGCAAGAAAACTATACAACAGTTACATAGGTCTTATACATACAGATGTACATATTTATATACACACAGTCACACTTACAGCCACAGTTGATGAACTATTTAATGTAATTTTACCACCATGTTCATGTTGTTCTGTACATATTGAAGATAATTTTATGTAAAGAGAAATTACAACAACACATATGTATGTACATACATTCACTCAAACACTATGTAAACACAATCATTTATATACAAACATCAACACAACACATACGGACATGTCTATCCTCCTATCACACAATCTCTCACACACACACTGCAGAGAAAGCCATGCAGGAGAGTCAACAAACATTAACTGTCATAAAAGTTCCTTAACAGAGCTTTTACATGACAGTCTCTGTGTATGTGTATCTGTGTGAAGTGCAGCGTGTGGTATGAGGAGCCAGAACCTCAGGCATTTTGTATGTAATTAAAATATAAAGTGTTTTCCCAGCAAACACTGGGGGGAGAAATTCTGTGTCTGCAGGAAGGTATTAATGGGGAATTGGAATTCCCCCACCATATTTGGAACTTTCAAAAGAATGTCTAAAAAGAAGATTTATTTTGGCTGAAATTCTGATTTAGTAGACGTTTTCTCAAAGCTAAAATTCCCTAGAGAAATTTAAAGAAACTAAAATATAATCAGCACTATAGTCTCTTTGAAGAGGTTGGGTTTTGAAATGCATTTCTCATTTATTATTATTTATTTAGTCGAAGAATTCCCAATTTTCATTTAGAAAAAATACATTATTCCAAACAAAATCCCCGTTTATCGCTTACTTTAATATTGAAGACTTTAGTACGTATTTCCTGGAAGTGAAAGACATTAATAAAAATCCATCATGTCATTGCCTGGTACTTATTAAGAAATTTGTGATAAGGTTTTACATGTTTCTCGTTAAAGCGTGAAATAAATATTTAATAAAGGTGTGAACAAATTGGACACTAAAAAACAGAGCTTCCTTGACTTGCATACATATGTAAGAAAATGAGTTAAACATGATAAACGTACGTACGTACGAGTATGTACACACTCATCCCACTACTCCCCTCGCAACCAAAATGAGATGGCGGCATAAACCTTCTGATGTTCGCCGATAAGAAAACCAAAACAATTAAAAATTGGTTTAAACTTTGCACAGACTTCAAAAAAATCATAACAATTCGAATGGTAGTAACTGCCATATTGGGGTGGAACGAACAAAAAGAGCTTTGGAGATTTTATTTTTATAAAAAGCTTTAAATTTTAGATATACCAATTTCTGCGAATGAATTTCCAGATACTATTATGAAATTTATCTACTTTTTTAATTTAACAAAAAAATAGTTCACTTCTTCAACATTATATTTATTATATTTATATGTTAAAATAAAAATTAAAAACAATTTTAATGTAAAATTTAGTACATATACCTATGGAAATGTGATTATTTTAAAACATTATTGAGATTTTAATAAAATTTCTTTTCAAGGGAAAATTTAGATGAGTGTTTCTGAAATTATATAGTGGTTGTGGATTGTCAAAAATGTCAGACAATGCATTTTACACAAGCTTGGAAAGTATAAACAAGGATTTTAATAGTGTGCGATTTTTAAAAAGCGGCTTTAAAGAATATTGCCCCACCTTGAGCAATTCCTCATATGAGAGCAAAAATAATACACGTTTGTATTTGCCAAAAATCCGAAAAACAAGAAAAGAATAATATTTGGGTCAATTTCTAATAAGCCATAGAAATTGGTTTAATGTTTTGAAATAATATTGCTTCTTTCAGTACTACCTATAACACATACATTGATTCCGTTAGTGGAACACCCTAATGTACAACTATTTATACCCATATTATAATTAGCAATGAATGTCACTTTAAAATGCCGCAAATGGTAGTTTGTTGTTCACGTAATGAATAACAACGTAACATAGTGAATTGTATCAATAACCAAACACGCTCACACACATACATACGAACTGCATTTGTATACAATTAACGTATGTAAATTGTTCTACATTCAATTTACGCGATAGAAGACGAACTCAATCTCAAATCATCCATCCATCGAACCATTCAACCGTCTATCGTATACTCGTCATTATTACATTAAACAGTATTTCTCTCTGCCAGACAGATTCCTCCTCATGCGTCGACTGAGTTGAGATAATATTAATAATAATGACGAGGACGGTGGCAATGGCGATGCTGCGGTGGTGTGTTAATGTGTTTGCCTCCCGAAAAACTGATGACGTTTTATTTTGTTGTATTTATATTCATCATTATCATTATTCTCATAATATTCAAATGGTTCAATGACCTTCAATACGTTGAATTGCACTCACTCTCACACATAAAGTATAAATACTTTTTTTTGTATTCGAGACTGAGTGTGGTGCACGAAAGTCCCCCCGCATCAAGAAGAACCAGAGAGCGAGTGAGCAAGCAAGGCAGGGCAAAAACAATTAACAACAAATGAAAGCAAAAATAAATAAATAAACACTTGAACACACACCTTTCTTGATATAGATACATATACATATTTGCATATACAAACACACAAACAGACATGCCATCCTCACAACCTCACATATGAGTATTATAAACACGGAAGACGCGCGAGTTCTTCGGTTCCTTTATTTTCGTTGATTTTTATTTTATTCGGCTTTTCTTTCCGGTACATTTAGAATTCGTTGCACGAAAAGAGAGCAGCGACCAACGAATGACAACAACCGAAACCGAGTGCTGGGACCAGAAGAGATGAGATGTAAACATGACGTATACGCCATGTATGCCAAAATTAATGACTTGCGATTTGTGTGCCTTCCCATAACGAACGCAACACACACACACACATGTTCACGAGTACACTCCTCTACGCTCAATAGCTGCTTCGGCCATAATCGACACTTCCAAAAGCCATAAACTGTCATCATTGAGTTATTGGGAGCTGAGCCGCCGCCGCGCAACCTAAATTAACTCGATCAACCAAAAAGAACAAAATCAACAAAAACAGCAACAACAACATTATGTTGCCCCTCTATCTCTCTCCCTCTCTTTGCTATCCAACAAATGCCAATTCAATAAGACGCGTGTGAATGTAAACAAGGCACAAATTAATTTGCACACAATTAATTAAACGCCAAAAAGGCATTTACAAATATAAACGCATTTGCTTATACAGACTCGGCGTTTTGTTTTGATTTGATTGTTTTGTTTTATTGTGAGATTTTTTCATCAAATAAATCATACGGTAGGATCAAACTGGGTAAATGTTTCACTAATAATAATTTTAAGAAAATAATAATATGAAATCTGCTGATTTAAAAAAAAATCATAAAAATGCGCAGTGTGACCACAAAATCTACTCGGATGGATTGACATTTTTTGGTTCCTACGGCCCTACAACCTTTCTCTGCTTTGTAACGAGACGGACTTGCTGGTTAGTCAAGACCTACCTTGGCGGAATGGCAGAAAGGGAATGTAAAGTTCTACGAAATACATGTTTTTACAGATGGTTCCAAGATGGAGTAGGGTTTTGGTGTTTTCTGTCGTGAGATTGACACGGAAGTCTCTCTTCGCTTACGTAACGTATGTAGTATCATTCAGGAAGAAATACAGGGTGTTTTTTGTAGATGTGTGGTTTTCAATCTGGCAATACTTTTCGGAGTTGGTCTTTTTGACAGATGTCACTTGATTTATGCTCAGTTTGGTTTGCCATTTCATAATGAATAGACCTACTCCGGAACAACGTGGTTCGGTCCAATATTCGGTCGACATAATCGCCCTGCAGAGTCGGTAATGCGAGCAACCATGGATTGGTTTCGCACCACGTTTACTCTAGTGGATAATGCGCTTCCTCAGAGATGCCGTACAGTGGGCACCGAAGGCGCTATTGCTGCTGGGGAGCAGAGTATCGAAGAAGACCCGAATGATTCTATCCGTAATCGCGCGCATCTTTTGGAGCTGTGCCCATCCACTTTATGGAAGATTTTTCAGAAGGATCTTGGTTGGTGGGCTTACAAAATCCAACTCGTGCAAAAACTGAAGCCCAACAACGATCAAGCGCGTCGCAAATTCGTTGTACGGCCCCAAAACAAGATGGCCACCAATCCCGATTTTCACAAGAAAATTTTGTTCATTGATGAAGCTCACTTTTGGATGAATGAGTACGTTAATAAACAAAATTGTCGCATTTGGAGTAATGATACTCCACAAGTAATTGTGTAGATGTGACTTCTTTCTAAAAAAAGGGCAGTATAGCAGGAGTTTTTATGTGTTGATCTAAATTACTATCAACTATCTTAAAAAATCTGTCGTACGAGTACCAAAATAAAGAAATAAAATTAGATTGATCTGTTGCGCAGTATTTCCAGAATAAATTCCCATAGGCTAAAATTCAGTAAATGTAACTCTGGAGTATGATGTATATTTGGGCATTTCTAACGATAAAAATATGTTAAAAGAGAAGAGATAAATTTGATTTATATTGAGAACCGCAACTATCACGTCCATTTGAAGAAAGGCCTTGCAATTTATTCCTCTGGGAAATTGTGATTATCTTCGGGGAAATCTTAGATAAACAAATGTATTCACATGTAAGTTAATAAATTTCCATTTTTTAATATTTCTTATAAAGCGTGGAAAAACTGCTTGAAAATACAGTTCACTTTAAGTTGCTATTCTATCGGTTCCGTGTGAAAATTGTTAAGAAATTTCACACAATAAACGACTTGTTTTAAATCACCACTTATATATGGATTAGTTATATGTATGTACGGGGCAAATGTGTAAATATTTTTTTTGTAGTGTCTGCTTTCCTTGGACAGTTTTCCTTTATGGGTCTTTGTTCGTTCGTAGAAAAGTCTGTTTATTTAAGCTAATGCTACTGGAAACACACCGCCCCCACCCAGTTGGGATGAAGAGAACAAGTGTAGGGCCAGCCGTGAAGGTTCGTTCATTGGGTTGCATTTCTCATTTCACCGTGGAATGAATTCATGATGGTGATGTTAATGTTCAGCCTGGATGAATCCAAGTCTCGCCGTCGCTGTTGTTGGGAAACAGCTTCTAAGCCATTTTAATGACTTTTTCTTTGGGAACACTTGTAGGCATTCCATGCCAAAGAGAATCTCTCTCCGAGGAGAGTAAGAAGGGTCACGAGACGAGAGGCAAAGGAAGAACGTGGTAATTGCGCCACAACCATTACCATGAATACCAGTAGTCTCGTACAAAACCAGTATACACTGGAGAAGGATGATGTGGCCAGGGAACAGGTCGGAAGAAATAACAGCCAGGCGGCAGCCAGGGAAAACCTTTCTGTTGGGAAAATGGGAAAAACACAATACAAACGAAAATTGTGAAAAGATGAGAGAAAAACCGAGCCACTTTAAATGAAAGTCATGCTCAAACAGAACGAAGCAAAGCGTAAGAATAAAAAGTTAGTTCTACAATGGATACAAAAATATAAACGACAACAACGAGACAGAAGCAGCAGCAGCAGCAACAACAGAGAACAGAAAACCAAAATAAACACGAAACAGAAAGGAAACATACTCTCCCCACATACTCTTACACACAATTTGCAACAACTCATCGCTGTTCAGTGTAGATGACAACACTGTGCAACATTCGCACACGTACGGTAAGGAATACACATCCGTAAATTCTCACATTCCCAACATCATTCAGCCCAGAGGCGGATTGCTAAAGGCCTGGTGTCAGAGAGAATTGTAGACAGGCCTTCTGAGAAATGTCATGTACTCCTATATCAAAGGCTATCAAAGAGAAAGACCTGAAATTACACTCTGACACTGTTATGAAAAGAGCCAACAGTAGAGTAGAGTAGTCTGCAAAGACTGTTAAAATGTAAACGCTTGGTTGATGAAATGGAACGTGTTTTGCAGAACAGTTACGCATAAATGTATTTTTAAACTTTACAAACCAGACATGACAGAAGACCTTCCGTAGCCGGTCTTCATTTCAATCCCTTTTACTTTTAAAATTAAAGTTTTGTAGAATTCAAGAAGTATTTCATAGAAGGTCTTCTCTCTGATCAGAGTATATATGTCCCTTTTACTCCTCTGGACCACATCAGACCTAGTAGGTCACCTTTACGTACAGGCCCTTAACTAGGCATTAGAATGGCGTCTTTCTGCTCCCGTGAGCTTTATGTAAATGTAAATACGTAAGTGTTTGTCTTTTTGTGTGTATGTGTGTGTGTAAATAAAGCTCATGTAAATTCACATACTTACAAACAAACATTCTTACTCAGACACATAGACCGAATGGGACATAAATACATAGCTCAGTAAAGATGGTTTTTGTGCAAAATTAATTTGCTAAAAGTTTAGGTTCTTTGCCTCTTAAATGGCTTACAAAGTCTTAAAGCAATATTCAACATCATCGTTTGGAATAACATACAAAAAGCTACGCTATGTTGTTAACTGTCAAAACATCAATGATCAAATCGTCAGACAATATGAGTAACATATCTGACAGCTCATATGGCCCCATTTAAAATCTAAAGCTGTAAACGAAGGAGCAGACTCCTCCAAAGTAGAATCTAGCACAGTTTTAATATTAATTGGACTGAGAACTTTCAGATGGAAGTATTGTAATACATATCGATGACCAATTTTTTGCCATATTTATAAATTTACATTCGTTAACTTTTCAGTTCAAAAAAAACGTGGCGCCTTGAAACTTAAAGCATATGATTTAGAAGCTTCCCACTTTTCACGAAAGTTATTTTTTCAAGCTATGTACTGCCGCCATCTGTATGTCATAACGGCTAATTTTGGGGCCGACCACGTAATTCATGGCGAAATATGAACAAAGATAGAATTAAAAAGTCTTAATGAAGTTTTCTTTTTCTGAGTCTAGAGAAAAATCGGAAGAAAGGCTCTTTCTGTTCCAGATGGTTGGATGGTATTTCTAAATAACTGGTGCTTACGGCAGAAACAATCAGGAATTGTAAGAAAGACATAACTAAGTTTCTTAAATTATCCTATTAACCCGGATTTTCTAGTCAGCAACTTTTAAAATATCCCTTCGGTAGATACTTTTCCTTCAATAGATACTTCTTCACTTCGCCGTTCTCTTGCATTTGCGTCAGAATGACTTATTTGGACGAACCCTTTAAGATGGCTTTAAGAAGGATGACGGGGAGAAAGCCCACTACCCGAAGACACCTTCATCATTCAGTAACAATATTATATCCCCGCACAAAACAGGTAGTAATTCAATATACATAAAATATGTATTTATGTGCAGATGATAGAAAGATTGTTATTGGAAATTTCTAAATTAATTTCTCACAGCATCTTTACCGTTTCTTCTAGTGAAAATGTGCATTGTACTTTACTTGAAGGTAAACGATAAGCTTTCAAAATTATGCCATCGGGAGGAGTATCTTTAAGAGAATACCGACGGTATTTCAAGCATATTGCTCTATTCAATCAGGATTTTGTAAGATAAATAAAATGGCGATTACAACATCTCAGCAAATAAAATATGGAAGTACTTCCTAAGGAAACACTTTTTAAGCTATTAAGCAATAATGTTTTCTAAAGTATCAGAATAAGAAGTTCTGCTATATTTTTAAAAACGCTTTGAAAATTCGTCACTAAGCCCAGTAGCGGAATTCATGATACCTACTTAAGAAATTATATCAAATTATTGGAATTGGTCATCCTCGGGCAGAACACTAAAGCTTACCCTGATAGTAGTCGGGTAATAAAGGCATTACGGAATTTACATTTTAAATATAATTCATAACAAAGAGCTAATCTGCTACTACTTTCATTGCCGTTATTTTTCTATGACAATAAAAAGGTCTTTGAAATAGAGGTATCAATATTTGCTAAATGTTCTTGTTTAGGCAGAACTATTAGACGATATATGTGCCAGTACAAGTATGTATTTAAAAAACTTTTTTTTCCAAAATTCCATAGGCATATATATATACCTTCTCAGACCGGACTATAAAAGTTCCATAAAGTCAATACTTCATATAGAAAACTGCAGTGAAAGTTATACTAATAGGTTTGAAATAAAAGAAGCATCATTGAACCGACAAAACACGGTGATGTCCGACCTCGAGAGTTATATTTTTAAAATTATTACATTTAAATGTTTGGCTATTTCTTCATTAACTAATTGAAAATCTATTAAAATGGAAATTAAAAATCATTTTGATAAATAAACCCCGTTTTCTATTTCAATATACATACATATTGAGGGGAAAATCAATTAAGTTTAAGGAAAATGAAAACAAAAATAAGGCGTATGCCAAATACGTTTCTTTAAATAAATACTAGATACGAATAACTGAAAATATATATTTAGATATTCTTGAAATTTATATGAATATCTATGCCAAAGTGAGTGTAGCCAGCCTATGGTTTACTGTGTTTACGTAAAAAAATAGTAAATACAGAGTGTGAGTGTAGATAAATTTTAAGTTTTTAAAAATAAATTGAGGAAGCGTTTTCTATACTCTTCGCCGTCAAGACTTTATCGTAGTTTTATATGCAAAAGCCTAATGCAACACATAATAATTCTCGTAACTCTCGATAGACGGACAGATTGACGCCGTAACAGAAAGACGCTTGGTCGGTCGTTCGGTCACATATTAAGCGAACGAGAATGAAACAGCATTTCTTAGGCAAGCAACGTACGACGTACAACGTATGGCGTTTGGCGTACAGAGAAGGCAACGCCTACACTTTAAAGTGTCGCTTCAATGTCTGCGATATTTGCCAAATTCGCTTTGTCATACAAATGTGTCCGTCAGGGAGTGAGTGCGTGCCTACGAGTGTTTATCCAAATGTGACTAAATGTACAAAGACTATATTGTTTTATTAGTAATATGAGTGAGTGCGTGTGTGTGAGTTTACAGGGTGCAACAAAAGTCAAAGACTCGTGGATTATTTTGCACAAGAGTGACATCTCAAAATAGGAATTAAAAAGATTAAAATTTGGGATGAATTAAAATTTTAATTACTTAAAATATAGGTGGAATTCTAAGGAATGGATTCAATACTGGATTAACTCGTAGATATATAAATGTGGGATATTTTTGTAAAACTGGACGTTCTTGCACAAAATGAGCGTTATTTATGTACATACATATCAATACCTCCATTCTAAAACATGCTAAGTTGACTTAGCATAGTTTTAGAGAGATTGCATTTTTAATTTCTAAATATTCCAAAATATATTCAATCAAAATTTGGTTTTTATCCGTTAACCCATTCAAAAGTAATTCACAAAATGGTACAGGTCATTCGATTTGCATTATAAAGGAATTCCACACAAACTTAAAAAAATCATCAAACTCTGATCGCCTCTCCTGAAAAACTACATTTTTGCACTTAGCATAGTTTAGAATGGAGGTATCGATATGTATACTAGGGATGTAACGAAAGTGGCTTTAGCGAAAGCGAATGCGAAAGCGAATATTGAAATATATTTCTTGCGAATGCGAAAGCGAATAGTGAAATATACATTTCTGCGAAAGCGAATGCGAATAATAGTTAGAGCCTTTAGTACCAACAAATTTAAGGAACTGAATTGATACTTTTCCAGGATATTCATGTATTAAGACTGTTTTCCATAGTTTTACCTCCAGTTACCACAAGCACACACATATCTTCAAATTGTGTGAAGGGAATAAGGAGATTTAACACTTTAATAAATGGAAGCGAATACTGAAATATATTTTTGCGAAAGCGAATAATCCAAAGATGGTTTTTGCGAATGCGAAAGCGAATTTTAAAATGATGCGGATAATTCGCGTTCGCATATGTGAATGCGAATATTCGTTACATCCCTAATGTATACGCATTCATAAAATTAATATTTGCTAAATACTAACAAAAAAGGTACTGCACCCATTGTGATTCATTGATTAATTAAGATAACAATTAATAGAGTCATTCCAAAATATTACATATGAAGCCTAGTAAGTAATATGCCGATGCTATTCCTCAAATTCTAACAGAACTCCACATATTCGCACTGGTCCTACTACGAAAGTCAGATTTTGTTAAGCATTTTCAAAAAAAGAAGACAAGGTTCGGCAAATATATTCGATTACCAAAGTGCGAACTGCAATAAGTCCTCTTTAGCTGCGCTCCTAAAGGATTCCTCACATAGATATTTTTACAGTTAGCTAATTTTTCATGTCTCCGACAAAGGCTTTCCTTTTATGGAATGCTTTAACTTTCTATGAGGTTTTGTGAAATAAAAATGAATATCACTCGGCATCAGCCTCCTAAACTCAAAAAACAGGATCTATAATGAACTGGCAGACCTATGAAATGTAACGCAAAGAAATTGTTTCAAGTCCGTCCGTCCGTCTGTTGTAATCACGCTACAATATAAAATTATTGATCTAGATAACCGAAATTCGGTACAGGTGTTTTTTATAGCTTCGCGTAACTTGGGATTGCACATGGCCAATATTGGACAGAAAGGCATCCGAGTGAACCTCGCGCTGCGTTTGATAGGTAGTGATATTGGGTTTCTCTAGCCTTATAAAATCCACATATTGTAAAATTTGATCATAAGGGGATTTGTAGTTAAATATCCTAAAGCAAATCCGCAAATTTATTTCGCATCATTTAACTCTACTGAGATTTTGCACTAATTCCAGAAATAATATGTGTAATTTGTAGTTTGCATGAAATTACTTACCTGTCAGAAGATTCCGATGAATCATAGCGATCGGTGCAGCGTTTCTTTTTGGCATTGTGATTGATCGATGATGTAGAATCGGCTGCTGCTGATGAATGCCTTGAAACAGCTGATCCGGCTGCTGTTGAAGATAATGCTGCTGCTGCGCCGACGGCTGCTGTTAAAGAATATGCTAAGGGACCAGTCTTTTGAGTTGCTGCAAAATTTGTTGGTGGTGGCGGTGGTGGTGGTTGAGATCTTTTCAGAGATCTTAGAGTTGTGGTTAAGTCCTTTGGATTGGGCGGTTTTAAAGGAAATTTCGCGTTCGCGTTTTGTAAGCGTTTCGTCGACGCGGCGGAGCTTAAAAACGACGCGTTACCGTTTGAAGACGGGGGCGGAAATAAAGTGGGCGTTTGAAATTCCGGTTTATTTTTAACAACCGGTGTTGAGGGCGAGGGCGGCGGCGGTAGTGCCGTCGCATCCGATACATTGGACTCTTGTTCATTCTTTGGCTGAGTTTTGAATTTATCTTCGTGACGTTGCGGAGCATTTGAAATTAGTGCTGTTTTGGTAACACTATTATGATCAGCACTGTTTTTCAGCTGATCGAAAAGCGAGAGCCCGTTACTTGGGATTGTGGTCGCCGGAGGTGTGGTTAGCTTAGTCTCTTTGTTGTGGTTGTCCTCTGGGACCAAGTGTGGTATGTCGTTGGAGGAGGACATTTTTTGCTTATGTTTTCGTAGGCAGGGCAGGATTTTCACAAAATCGTTTTTAGGGAATTTTCAAGATGTTTTACATGGTTTACATTTTTTTTAAACATAAATTAAAGCTTCTCGTTTTTTTCTTAAGATTTCTTTAATGATCGTTATCGTTTGGGAAATTTGGTGATGTTTATTGGGATTGGCTATTTGTCATAATCTCACAAGTGTTTTGGTAACACAAATTTTATTACTGGATTTGATTTAAAAATTAATTCACTTTCTTTAGATTATGGTTTTGTGGTTCCTTTTTTTAGCTTTTCTGTTGAATATCATCAAATTTCCAGGACATTAACGTTAGTGTCTTTGTTTTGGCGGGGATATAAAATGAATCTCAAAAACCTTTTGCGTTAAAGGCGATTTTTCATATTTATTTTTATTAACCCGAAATCTTACAAAAGAACCGTTACTATTTTGGGGAGCTCTCTCTCGCAATAAACTAACGTCTAAACTACTGCGATTTTTTGAATGATTTTATGTTTAAATCTACCAATTTTTCTCGTGAGTTTCTTGAAATTTTTGATGAATGAAGAAATACGGCAGGTATTTTATTTATTTTTGCTCTGAAATTTCAACCCAATTATTTTATGCTTTAAAAAACTACATTCAACTTGAAAATTCTTTAGTTCGTTTGTTTTTTGTGGTTTTGCAAAATCGTCTCAAATTTCGTGGATTTTTTCTGGAGACCTTTTTTTAGATTTTTAGCCTAATTTGGAGGTTTTTTTGTGTGTGTTGAGTCTCTTCTTACAAAACTTTTATTTTTCTTGGCGGAAATTTATGGGTGGGTTTGCAGTTTTTGTTTTGTTTTTGCTTTCTATCTTTTTCTTTGTTGAGGCTTTACATGAAATGGTCGGGGGCCTCCGGGGATGGGGGCTACTAATTCTTCAAGTTGTTGTGGTTGTTGTTGCTATGCAGTTTTGTTTTCCAATGCAGAACGAAGTGGCCGACGTCAGCTTTTATTTCCGGCGACCAGAAATTAGCTACATTTTCTGGGGTTTTGGGTTGTGGTGTGCGAATGAAGTTAATTTGAGGTTGTGGTTGACGTCGAATCGTATCGAACCGCGTCCAAATCAAGTCGAATTGAGTTGAGCTCTCGTGCGGTGCAGTTACGAACGTTTGTTTGTTGTGGTTGTTGTTTTTGCTTTTATAGAAAATTATGCGTTTTTTGTGGGGTTTAGTTGTCGAAAACGTCGACGAACAATGTTTCGTAACCGGTTTCAAATGCCTTTGCTGTTGTTGTTGTTGGTGGAGCGTCGAATATCGCGTTCAAAAAATGTTCCACAATAAAATTATAAATGCATTCATGTTTCCGAACGAAGTTTTATGGTTGTTGGATTAGATGGATGGTTGGTTGATTGTTTAGATGTTTTAGCAGAGCTTCGCTTCTTTCTTAACACCAGACAAACACAGTAATATGTAATGCTATTTTTCTTCAAATTAAAGACTATGTATTTTGTAAGTACATATTCAAATTTGCTGACTTTTTATTTTCACTTATTTTACTCTTCACTTCTTTCCTCTTCTTCTTTATCGCCTTTTCATTCACTTGTTGTTGCTATTAAGTATTTTATCACCAAATTTCATTGATTTGTTTTGATCTTACTTTTCTTTGTTATACATCTATTTCTTCCTCCTCTTCTTCTTCTTCTATTAGCTTAAAATAGTAGCAAGTTCTTCTTTTATGTGTTTTAATCACTTTTAATTATCAGCAATTTAAATGAAATTCTCACGCTCGCATAAATACATATACGCACAAACACATACACACACACACACTGCCGTATAAATACATACAACGCGCGAAAAATCACTATTTCACTTTTTCTTATTCTTCTTCTTATTTGTCGTTGTCTCAAAGTATATTCTTCCTCTTGCGCAAGATTCCTGTTTTTGTTTGTTTTGTTCAATCGTAGTTCAGTGTGTGTTCAATCACGCATTTTTTCTGCAAATTTGAAAAAAAAAATTCAAATATAATTCACAAATTTTAATTCAATTTTTTTGGAGCAAAACTACAAAGAAATCCTAATATCTTATTTTACTTGAATCTGTCTGTCTGTACATTTCTGTGTCTCTATCTTTCTCGATTTTTTGTTCCACGGGCACGTTTCCAACAGACCGACGGACACACTCTCACATGTTTCTTTAGAGGGGGGACTATTCAAAAGTTAGCGACGAATGCTTAACAAAGACTAAAATTGTTGTTAATATAAAATGCCGATGGAGCATAGCATAAGCAGTCGCTCATTCGTTCGTCGTCGTGCTGTGGCGTTCGTTTCTCATTCGTGTTTCCCCATCGTGGCTTCCCACAAAACAAAACAACGACGAAGTGGTATTGAGGTTCGTTAAATTTTTTCTTTAAATGCTCAGAGATGGGATGTTTGACGGCTGGCTAAACAAGTGGTTTAATAGGTACTTTTCAAACAATCAAAATACAAAACAAATTTTCATTTCATTTTAATTTTATTAATGCAATTTAAAGCCAGTAGGCCAATTATAGGTGAATTACAAAATTCTTCAAAAATAACTGGTTTACGCTATAACAGATTGGGCAAGATACCTCAATTTCAAAAGGTTGCTTATATGGGCAAGGCCACGTCAATGGATCCGATTCCTCAAATTTTTGGACCAATCACGTAGACTACCAACAGATACATAAGCACAAAATTACAGCACCCCTGCTAACAAATTGTGCAAGATATCTTAATTTCAAGATTTGGCGTATATGGGCGGGGCCACGCCCTTTGGTCAGATACCGGCTATTTTTGGAACAATCACGTAGACTACCACCAGACATATACATATGTACAAAATTACAGCACTCTCGCTAACAAAATTTTCAAGATATCTCAATTCAAAAATTTGACTTATATGGGCTCAATTTCAAAATTTGGCATATATGGGCGGGGCCACGTCCATTGGTCCGATCCAGCCCATTTTTGGACCAATTATGCAGACTGCTACCAGATACATATACGCAAAATTTCAGCTCTCTCTTTAACAAATTGTGTAAGATATCTCAATTTCAAAATTGGGCGTATATGGGCGGGGCCACGCCCATTGGTCCGATTCCGCCCATTTTTGGAAAATTCATATAATCTGCTACTAAATGCATACAAACCAAATTTCAGCACCCTAGCTAAAAAAATTTCTCAATATCAAAATTTGACCCATATGGGCGGGTCCACGCCCACTTGATATATCGAAAATTCAAGTACCCTATTTTCAGCACCCCCTACACATGTACATTCTGTGAAAATTTCAAGAAGATCGGTCCAGCCGTTTAGACGCCTATACGGTACAAACAAACAAACCAACAAGCAAACAAACACACATTCTTCTTTATATATATAGATATTGTATTTATTTTAATAAATGAAATTAAATTATTTTTTAATAACATTTTTTATATTTATAAATGAATGAATATATGTTTATAAATGAATGTTATGTGTTATCTACATATGCTAGCACTAAAAATAATGATAAGAACGCCTAAAAAGGTTAATTTTTGCAATAACTGTAAGAGATATGTGGGAAGCATTTGTTAACACTTTTTGTATTAATGTTCACCCACAAACATGTTTTTAACATCTTGCCTAATGTTACATTAAAAAACTAAAGTTGGACCATTTTAAACAATTTTCGGTTGGTGGACAGTTTCTGTTTCAGTTTCATTACTTCCAACCCTGTGACATTTCTAAACACTCGTGTTTATTATTTTTTCATTCAGATCGTATTTGAGATTTAGTTTGGTAATGTTGTTTGACCACCCTCCTCTTCCCGGACAAAACACGATCGTTGTGAAAAGTTGGCGAATGGGGGGTTATCATAATCGACAATCGTGTGATTACTTCTACTCGTGCCTTCGTGCTAGAACGAGTGAACCGCGAAAATGTATATACATATGTACGGGTATGTATTTTATTGCTTTTGGAGAGACCGACCATCGTTGTTGTTTCTTATATTGCTGTTGCAATGCATATGCTCCCAGATCCCAGAGACGGACATTGTTTCAGAGATCACAATTATTATCTCTCTTGTCGATAGATACTCTCATTGAGTTTTTTGCATTTTAGCTATAAAATCTACTCTGCTATTAATCTTACAACGTAGTGATACTCGTTGTCGTACTGCTCGCAGTTATCAAGCAAACTCACGCTCGGACGTGTGTACTTGTTGTTATACGTGAAAACTTTGTACTCACCACACGGAGCTGATCTGAACTAGCCTCTTGTTCAAAACTTCCCCATTCTTCTCTTATCGGGGAATGAAAACTATTTACGCTCATCGATCGGTGGAAAAGTGGAGGCAACACAAAAAACATGAATAGAACATGAGAGACTTGTAAGTATGTAATCGCAGCAACAATAATTGGAGAAAATGTTCGTCACACATTGTGCAATTGTTGTTGTTGTTGCTTGCAATTTTCCCCGAGGAAGAGTCCCGTAAACTCGCCAAGCAGTGTTGAGGCTGTTGCTAATGACACTTGTACAAATGAAGTGTTATCTGACAAAAGCTAATTGAAAATCTCCAAATGCTGTTTAATGTATTTTAATCTCTTTTAATTTTTATTAGTGTAAACGGAAATTGATTTCCTACCGGACATGGATCGTTAAATGGGTCGATGATAATCGATGTTGTTTTTCTAAAGGAAATAGTATGTCTTACTTCCTGGGGAGAAGAACAGGAAGTCGATATTATGCAGTTAGAATTAAGAGCAATTGCTTGGTATTTTTTTGCTGGTGGTAATTATCGTCAACACCCGTGGGTTGGATGGGTTTCAGTAGCAATGCATAATCTGTAAGCATATAAAAATATTAATGGAACAAGGATCCACTGGGAGGCCAATCAGAACAATTTCGCAGATGGAATTATACTCGAAGTACATACATATATACTAGGGCGGGTCGATTTAAAAATCGCCCATTGCTCAGTGAAAATCGTATTCTAGGGATCAAAATAAGAAACGTTGCCAAAGGAACCATACCTCTAAAACTAATTCTGATGTCCCGGAAAAAATCCCACTTTGACCCATTTAGAGTGCTCCAATCGAGTCCAAATGTATGACCGACCCCCACTCAGTGAAGTGCTCAGTGAAAATCGTATTCTAGGGATCAAAATAAGAAACTTTGCCGAAGGAACCATACCTCTAAAACGAATTCTGATGTCCCGGAAAAAATCCCACTTTGACCCATTTAGAGTGCTCCAATCGAGTCCAAATGTATGGAACCCCCAGGGGGTTCCATGGGGTGTGCCACTGGCATGGGTGGGTCAGGCCTCCAAAGTTAGTGGGGGTCGGTCATACATTTGGACTCGATTGGACCACTCTAAATGGGTCAAAGTGGGATTTTTCAAAATTTGACCCTACCCAAAAGTTCGACCCAAATTCCGGGACATCAGAATTCGTTTTAGAGGTATGGTTCCTTCGGCAAAGTTTCTTATTTAGATCCCTAGAATACGATTTTCACTGAGCAATGGCGACTTTTTTTGCCTCCCCACAAATTGACCCGGCCTAATATATACATATGTATATTGTATTTGAAATCTACACCATTTCCAAATGCAGTTCAGAAAAAATCAATTTAAATTCAGAATTCGTCAATTGAAATTCCATATGAAATTCAAAACTCGTTACTTAAAATTCAGAAATTCAGAACTCGTCAATTGAAATTCAGATTTTGAATTTCAAATGAAAAATTCTGAACTTCAAATGTCGAGTTCTAAATTTCAATTGTCGTGTTCTGAATTTCAAATGTCGAGTTTTGAATTTCAACTGGAAATTCTGAATTTCAATTGACGAGTTCTGAATTTCAAATGGAAAATCTGTATTTCAATTGACAAGTTCTAAATTTCAAATGGAAAATATGAATTTCAATTGACGAGTTCTGAATTACAAATGGAATTTCTGAATTTCAATCGATATTTTCTAAATTACACTTGGAAATGGTGTAATGATTTTTTTAAAGAACGAAAGCCGATCATCCCCAAAACTTCTACATACGCCCCTGTTCCGTATTCCGAATTTGGCTTGAATCGAAAATTTCCGCTCGGAATCTCATTTTTAAATCTTTTTCTTTTGACTCAAATATATTTCTAATGTATCAATTATGTTCTAATGGGAAAATTAAAGAAATATGTGTTTACAGAAAATCTTTAAAATTCAAGCAAAAATTATGAATAATTTTATGAATAAGAAATTCGGATTCAATTCGCTCTCGGAATACAGAACTGTATCCCCCCAGTTCTGTATTCCCCTCACAATTTTTAAACATTCTACTGTCAAAAATACCGAACTTATTAAAGAAAAGGAATTTATTTTTTCATGGGCAGAGTTGGAGAGTAAATAAAATTTACAAATTCCATTTAAAAATTCACGCATGTGCGAATACGCAAAGGCATCATTTGTTTTTGGGCAGTATCCTGACATTCACACTCTCTTCTATATAATTTACGCCCACTATTTTTCCCATATTTTGTTAGAACTGACCTACAGTTAAAATGACAAATTCCATACGAATTGACAGCTGCAACTGTAGATTAGATCTAACTGTAGGATAACCGAAAACAATAAAAATCTACTTCTCCTATACATTTTAAAAGTATGATGTTTTAATTTAGTAATTATTTGGCTTCTCGTAGTTAGATTCACGAACATAAACCAATTCGATTTTCATACGATATTTCTATCACCAAATATAGTAAAAAATAGTACAGGGTTTTCCAACAAGAGCATCTGGGGCTCGGAAAACCCAAGAGTTATTGTCATCCTCAACGTGTGACTGTTTGGTGCGGTTTATGTTTCGGCGGGGTCATTGGACCTTACTTTTTCGAAAATGAGGTTGGATCAATGGATGAATGGATTGCGCTATCGAGAGATGATTAATGATTTTTTATGGTCGGAGTTGGATGGTATTGATCTGCACAATGTTTACTTTCAACAAGACGGCGCTACGTGCCACACAAGCAACGAAACCATTGCTCTGTTACGGGAAAAGTTACCGGACCGTGTTATCTCTCGAAGAAGTGATCACAATTGGCCACCGAGATCTTGTGATTTAACACCTTGCGACTTCTTTCTGAGGCTATCGAGGACATAGGGCAGCAACTTTGCGATTTGGTTATGGAAAATGTCATGAAAAGGATATGGTCCTGTAAGCGTGGTCGTGGTGGCCATTTGGCTGATGGTGTTTTCATTATTAACGGCATACCTTCCTCTTTATTATGAAATAAACATCCGATCATTTATATCAAAAATGACATTATTCTTTGAATACCAGAATAAAACCTCTTGTTGGAAAACCCTTTAAAAATAAATAACATTTTGAGAAAAATAATTAATTTTTTTAAAATTACCTATTGCTCAAAAATATATTTTTACACTTTTTTCTTAGACCCAATTGCAAATTGGTCACCTCGATTTTATAGGTCACCACAAGTCAAATGGAATACGAACAACGATGACAGTCAGCCAACAACCTTTCCCACCTCAACTTGTTTTCTGTTTTCGATACAGTTTGTGTTTTGGTCGATATGGAAGACGAAGAGGAGGCGAAAGACATGTACTACATAAGTGGTCAACACGTGCTTTTATTACAACATTATTATTATGACAACTTGTTATAGCCGCGTATCTGACAGACGCAGCAGTTGCCGCCGCTGCTGGTATTGTTTGCCGCAATTGTTATTAATGTCGCTGCCGACAGACAGAATGACTGACTGATTGTAAGTATGTATGTATGTATTACGACAACCATACGAAACTTGTGTGATTCAATGAAAAAATGCAGTTAGTAGCAGATTTTAATGAGAATTTTTTCTGTTTTTCGCATTTTCTTTGCTGTGTGCTTAGTAAAAAAAAACACCCATACGCAGAGGAGGCAAAGTCAATAACACCCGGTAGGCAAAATGGACATGACATTGACGTCACTGATCAATCATCAATGGCATGTCATGCATGACCTGTCACTTAAAATTTCTTTTATGAACACCAAAGGGAAAACTTTATTCACGACTATTTGCAATAAAATGTTAAAGTTCAGTGGCAAAATTGTACATGGAAATGTACGAGGTTGTCATGCATCACAATCTTTTGAGGACTTTAGTGACACAATTGCCGTGCACAATCTAGAAATAGACAATGCCGTGCACAATTTAGACATAGTTCAAAATAATGCTCCAGTATTGCTACTAACAGTATACATTAAATCATCAAAATACAATATGAAAATTAGAAGATATATATGTGTGACTTCCATAAGACTGATATAAAATACAATTATAATATTTTCTTATATAGTATTTGATGTGTGACATTGTCCAACAGTTTGTTGTCGATGACTTGCTGGACGTCTGGAGATCAAGCCAAATATCGAAACGCCAATACAAAAAAAACGAAACTGAGAATCTTTAATTCCAATGTGAAATCGGTCTTATACTACGCTAGTGAAACGTTCAATAACAAACGCCCAGATGTTATTGAACAGAGCCGACCTATGGACCCGAACTAAACAAAAATCAACACCAATCGAAATTAGAGAGCGGAAATGGCGCTGGATAGGTGATATACTTCATAGATCCAGCGAAAGTATAGCACGATAATCATTAGGGTGGAACCCACAAGGTAATTGGCCACCCGGTACTCCCGCTAAGTCCTGGAGGAGAAACTTCTACAATGAGCTAAATTCAGCAAATTATAGTTGGAATGACATCATCCGAGAAGGCAATAACAGAGTTCGATACAGAAGAATAGTGGGAGAGAAGGATGACCTATGGACCCGAACTAAACAAAAATCAACACCAATCGAAATTAGAGAGCGGAAATGGCGCTTCATAGACCCAGCTAAAGTATAGCACGATAATCATTAAGGTGGAACCCACAAGGTAATTGGCCACCCGGTACTCCCGCTAAGTCCTGGAGGAGAAACTTCTACGATGAGCTAAATTCAGCAAATTATAGTTGGAATGACATCATCCGAGAAGCCAATAACAGAGTTCGATACAGAAGAATAGTGGGAGAGAAGGATGACAGCAGAGACTTGCTGGACGACGTTGTCGTTTATTGTATTGCGCACAATTTTCGGCGACACTTGTGTGAAAATATATATAGCGTCTGCAAGGATTTGTAGTGGTAAAAATACCCATTGATGGACTTCTTAAAGACATGACCAACCGGGCAAGAATTCAATGCTTATGTGTAAGTGCGTAAGTCTTATGAATAAGCTTTAAAATGCAACAGAAGAAGAGGAAGCAACAACAACCGTATTTCTATACAAAAATCCCACACAAACGTTGAGTATAAGTTGGTGATACCCTTCCATTAAATAACAACAACGCCACCAAGTCTTACCAAGAACACCCTGCAACGAGAGAGCAATGACATGTAGTTGAATTTAGTATTTGTTGTAGTTGGAGCTTTTTTATTTTGTTTTGTTTTTAGTTAAACTTTAACAACAATAACAACTTTACAGTCAACAAAGAGCGCATTCTTAATCACACACACACACGCACTCTCCGGTTATTATTACTGCAATACAAATTATTCAAAGCATTTGCACTCTGTCTTCTACTCTCTGTTGGGGCTTTCAGTCTTCTCTGTCTTCTACTCTCTTTTGGGGTTTCAGTCTCCTCCTCTCTCACTACTTGTTAACCAAAATGTACACTAGACTCGCATTCGGTCCGGCCTTTCTATACTCTCATTGTATTTGTTTCTTTATTTTTCGGATTGATTATTTCGCTGCGCTGTTCTCTCTCTCTGCTGCTGCTGATGTATTTATTTCTTTCAACCGGTGCAATAAAAAATTCTTGTTTTTCCACATCTTGGTTTTTTTCATGTTTTGCCTTTTTCTTACCAACAAATTCAAGACGAGGATGACACGGGAAGTTTGGTTAACTGTAATTGGTTATATACACTGTATAACATAAGTCGACCAATGAAAGTTTTTCTCATGTTCATAGATAGATAGATCCCATGTCAGCCACTTTTTTTAGACTTTTCTAAAAAAACAAATACGACTTTTTTGGGACAGGGAATTCAGAGACAAAATTCCAGATCATGTAAAAATCAAAATATTTATTTATGTAAAGATGTCATAGTTCAAAGTAATTTATTACAGATTTCCATTGAATAATATATGTATGTATTTCCATTGAATTATATTCTGTTTGAATTAAAAATGCATTTAAAAAGTTATTAGAAATTTATCGAGTAGTTAATTTAACTAACTAAGCTACCCGCCGATTATCAAAAAATTACACAGTACAACACATGATTTTGGGTCTCAATTCTGAGAATTGGACGTGATAGTAGCCCCAAAAATAAGAACTTGTGCATCATTCGTTTAGTCAGATTGGCTCAATTAATAATTTAATGGTCATACGATTTTTGTTGCTCAAGGTGGCTTTTTGCACTTTTTCTATATTTTTTCTTGGTATACCGAACGGAATATCTCTTTTTGTTTTTTGATGTTACAAATTTGCTTCGTTTGTTTACATTTTGATGGAGTGTATCTTTCTATCTATCGAATAATATTATTATTAAAATATCCCGGGATTTTTGGGATTTCCCGTACGGAATATCACTTTTGTGTCTGAAGCAAAGTTGAAGACATTGAATAGGAGAAAAAAATCGGAACAAACCTACCCGAAAAAAGTGTATCCAGTGCCTTAAAAATCGCAAAAATTCCCACAAAGTCATACAAAATCTGTCAGTAAAATATTGAAAATTACGTATACGTTATACATAATACTTATACGCAAAAAACAGAACCCTTAAACAGAACATTAAAAAACAGAAAAAAAAATTAGATTTTTAAGGCACCGGATGAACATTTTTCGAGTTTGTTCCGATTTTTTTTTCACCTATTAAATATTTACAACTTTGCTTCAGATATTCCGTACGGGAAATCCCGATTCCGAAAAATCCCGGTATATTTATACCTTCACTTTAGTGTGACGAGGGTATATATCATTTACTACGGAAAAATGTGTAACAGATAGAAGGAGTGACATAAGACCCCAAGTATGTTCGACGGAAATCCGTTTTGGTCATTTTGAGTCGAATGAGCAATGTCCGTCCGTCTGTATGTCTGTCTGTCTGCTGGCTGGTGCGCACGATAACTCTCGAAAGGAGTAACCGATTGACTTCAAATTTGGTATGTGGTTATATTTTTTTCTATCTCCGGCTAAGTTCGAAGATGGGCCATATTATTCCACTCCTTCTAGTACCTCCCCCACAAAGGGTTAAAATGTTGTGAAATAATGATTTTTTAATAACTGCTATACTACTTATTCGAATCTTCCGAAATTCCACACATAGTATTAGTTTATTAATCGCTATAAACTCGAGAAAAATGGGCGAAGTTGCCGTGCCCCTTTTGGTACCTCCCACACAAAAGCACTATTTTGCACCAAAAGTTAGCAGCTTATAACATTAATACCACTGTTTAAAAATACTTGAAATTTTGTACAGTGTAATGCTTTTATAGGGCCCACAGTGTAGTGAAAAATGGGCGTTATTGCCACGCCCCTTTTGGTACCTCCCACACAAAAGAGGCAAAGAATACCACAATTTAATATCTCATACCGTTAATATACCAGTGCACATAAACTGTTATAATTCGGCACAGTGCAATATATTAAAGGTATCTACTGTTCAGCGGAAAATAGATGTATTTGTTAAACCCGTTCTGGTATGTCCCATACAAACTTACAGAATAATTCGTGGAATTTTCAATATTACATTACTCACAAATTGAGGGTATACCTTAACCCCAAACATAATCCAGTGAAAAATTCGAAATTTGGAAAAAAAAGTACAAAATATATCATAAATTTAATTATAAACAAGTAAACAAGAACACAAATGCAGTCTGTGTCCCACAAAACGAAGAACATTGTATTCTATTCTTTAAAATTTATGAAAAAATCCTAATATAAACTCTGATTTGGATTGACATATCGATGTGGTTCTCATAAGAACGGAATTAGTCAAACTGATTTCTCAAGTTGCAAAAAATATTTCTCGTGGTTTAATGATAGAAAATTAAAACGCCAATAATAATTCAGACGACGAACTGAATTTGGACCAAAATTATTCCATATCTAAGATGTTGTGAAATATTTTAATAAAAGTTAGTACTTTAAACAAATGTTTAAATTAACAAAACAAATCTTATCACATGCTAAAAATCATACATATCGTCGCATTTTAGTAGGCGTATACCGACTAAAAATATTCCTCGCGAAGAAATACTATAAGTCCTTTCTCATCTTTTTTGTGAGAATTAAGCAGATTTCGAGTTATTACAATAATCGATTAAGCGCCCAATTGGAAGTACAATTAAAAAAAAGGGTTTACAATTTTTATTAATATTGGCACTAGTATCTGCCAAATTACGGATTTTTTTTATAAACTAATGAATTTGGAGTAAAAAAATATACAAATTCCTTTATATTGGATCAAAATTGTCAAATTTGATAAATATGTTCGATATCTTGAAGTTAAGTAATATCCACGAAACAGAAATCTTGCATTAGATGCAGACAAAGACAACTTTTTCCAACCCAATCTAATGTACATAAGTACGTGATTATTTTATACATTGAGAAAGGTAGTAACACTTGTCCCAAAACAAGAACATATCAACCCTGGGTGTTTTCTAATGTCAAATATAGTGATTGGAGGAAAAATTCTTTCCACCAAAATTATGTCTATCAACCGTGGTTGTCTTCTACTGTCAAATACAGAATGGCGCAAAAATCAATCTCCTACAAATTGGAAATATGTATCCGTTTTATTTCTTCACACTTTTCATAAAAGCACAATAACATAATCTAAACACACTTACATTGTTAAATACTTGATTACCTTCTTGATAAAAGTAGAAAAAGAACTCCAGAAAAAAATTAATCAACACTACCGTTAGTATTGTACCATGATAAAGTCACATACATAAATCCTCTATGAAAACTCCATGTAATAGAGTTTTTATTTCCGTCCCCATATGTGGGTGGCGATTTTAATACGTGTTGTATTGAATATTAGAAAAAAGGTTATCCCAATGGGGTAAAACATATTTTAGCTTTAAATTAATATTTTTACTCTCCACTTGCTCGGAAAATCTTCCGGCCTCATAATTGCCAAAATTTTTCATATTTTATTATCTAGCTCTCATTAATCTCGTCCTCGTAGTCTTTTAGTTTCGTACAGGTACATCTAAGAGAAACACAAAGTTTTTATGAGAAATTCCTTAGTATAATTAGTTGTTATTAGATACCGCAGGAATTTTCTGATGTCTGTTAAAAGTCTAAAAAGTTGTTTTGGGGAAAAGTTTAAATGTTGTCACTTACACTCATTTTTATTAATTACTGCTCCATCCCTATGCCAACACTCTGAGCGCAGGTTTCAACATATCCTGCGTTTCCGTTTTTATTTTGATCGCCTGTCGTTCCTGCACAAAATTATCGCAAAAGCCAACGATGAAGAAACGCCAACAAGCAAAAGGAAATGAAAAATAAACCATGCAGCGAACACTGACACGCAAAGCTGTGTGTATACCGACGAAAAATGAGGCACACACATGCATGCACTCGAATATAAAAAACAAAACAAAACAAACCAAAAAAATATTGGAGTTCTACTAAGTTCACAATCGGCCCTCAAACCTTCCCGCCATTCACATCCCATCACTCACACACTACTCTTTCCCGTAATTGCCTGCAGTAAAGTTATGTTTGTTGTTGGTTTAATCCTTTAGGCTTAAAATTGGCAAAAGAAAAACATGGTCAGACACAATGTAAAGGAACACACGATGAATAATGTTTGGCAAAAACAAGTCAACAAGGAGTAACAATAAAAACACAAACTTTCGAAATTATTTTACCTTTTCTTTCTGCTTCTGGATTCTGTAGATCTCAAGACGACAAATTGGATCCTTTTTTTATCGCTTCAGTGACTTAATTTGCTACAATGTATTCAGGCAAATGTTGTTGGTCAGGTCAGGTTGGGATTGAGATTCTGGTCGCTTTCCTCTTGCCCCAACAACGACGAGAACACTTTTCACTTCACTTTCAGACTCTATTTTCCACTTTGTGGCAATCACTTTTCATTCATTGCTCTTTACTTTTCACTTGTTTTGTTTTTTTTTCTTGCGTGTTCTTTTTTATGCACTTTTTTGCACACATATTTTATGGTAGTAATTCTTGCTGTAATTCTACTGCTGCTTCTTGCTTTACTACTTTTTAATTTTTCATTTCCATTTTCGTTCACACACGCCCGCATCGCATAAACACTTGTTTATTATTTCTTAATTTGTTGGTGGTGCTGCTTTATTTATGTATGTATGTCTGTCTGTCTTTCATAATAAACATATTTTCTAATTGGAGGAGCTAGGAGCTTCTTCCCACAAACAAACACCTAAGCAAACACAAGCACTGAATTGCAATTGAATGTTTGAATGTAAAATTGAAAGAGACGCGACACTTCTCCGCACAGCACATCCGCACAGAACGAGACGACACACGACAATGAATTGAACTGAAACTAACAAGAGACGGCGACCCGCTGCCGCATTCGTGTTGGGGCAGAGCAAAATTGCAATGGGGCTTTTGCATTGGCGACCGTAAAAGAACAACAACAACGATAGTGACGGCATTTTATTTGTTTTGTTATGCTCTGCTCTGCGGTTCTCTGTTTTCCTCTGTATTGCTGAGTACTGAGAATTTTGTATGCTCCCCAATGTTCCAACAAAAGGCCATTTATTGGAAGTGTTTTTTCTCACTCAACTCTCAATGTAAGTACATATGTACGTCAAAAAGAGGTAAACATTTGAGTGTTGCCAAATTGTTCCATTCGAAGGAAATTCAAATTATGTACATCGTTTAATTATTAGCTTTATTTTATATACACATTTAAGATAAAGTTAACAATATGATGCTCCTAAGTTTAATTTCATGTTACAATAATTTCAGTTTATTAAAACACTGTGATAGAGGGTATTATGATTTTGTGCATTTGTTTGTAACGTCTAAAAAACAAGGAGATGACCCATAGTTTACCATACCGATCGGCATAGAATCACTTTATGAGTCGATTTAGCCACGTCCGTCTGTCCGTGTATACTTGTGGTTAAAAATATGAAGCGGTGTTTACGAAAATTGGTGCAGAGGAATTTCTTAGACTAGGGACGATCCCTATTGAAAATGGTGCATATCGGTCCATGTTTTGATAAAGCCCCCATATAAAGGTCCCCTCCGATGTCAATTCTTGGCACTCTAGATAACACATTTTTAATTGATCTGGCTGAAATTTAAGAATTTAAACTTTATATTGAATCTTATCGTCTTTATGAAACATAGGGCACATTCGTCCACGGTTTTAGTATAGCTCCCATTTAAAGCTCCTCAGCGATGTTACTTCTTGAAGCTCTAGAGAACGCATTATTCAATTTATCTGGCTGAAATTTAAGAATTTGTACTTTATGTTGGACCTAATCCTCCCTATCAAAAAGGGGTATATCGGTCCATGTTTTGATATTGCCCCCATATAAAGGTCCCCAGCGATATCACTTCCTGAAGCTCTAGATAACACATTTTTAATTTATCTGTCGTCCCCAGTGCAAATTGGGAAATTTCGATAAGACTTCTTGGCGTTCAAGGGGACGCATTTTTTACCCCACATGCGGATATTTAAGCGTTTGTACTTCTTATTGCATTAAATCGTCGCTAGTGAAAATGGAATATATCGGCCCATGTTTTTATAAGCATAATAAGGCCCTTATGAAGGTCTCGGTTTTTAACCTCTGTGCCTAGAATTAAGAAATGAACTCTATGACCTGTAGCTGTTCATGCAAATAACGTTTCTCCGTGCATTTGTTGGCAAGTATGGTGGAGGGTAATTATACAGTCGGCCCCGTCCGACTTTAGTCATTCCTTACGATGGAATGGATGATCCGAACTTGAAGCGTACACAACTTTTCTTGAGTTGTGAACCGAATCATGAAACCGGTTTAGGTGTCGAACGTTAACATTCGCATGACACTATGCGAGCAAAACCTGATTTGTGATCAAGTAACAGGCATCGTGCAGTATGTTTTCATTCGCTTTGTCGTTCTGATGATTTGCTGTAGGTCGGAAATCAGCTGTTGTCCGCATAGAAGTCATGCGAACGTTCAACGTTGTGTGTCGGGCGGTTAATTATCTATATACTCATATCGTCATCAGCAACGAGAAAGGCCCTATTATCATATTTAAAAATTTTACAGGAGAAGAAAAAACTAAAAAAATTAAAAAGATGTACCTGAACATAATAACGCATGTATATATTCACACAAACATGATTTATAAATGGTTTGTGAAAATTGCATGAAATAGGAATTTTAATCTATTAAAAAGGAAATAATTTGTTGTAAGGCCCTTTTGAATTTCGTTAATAAATTCGCCATTTTTGATAGTAGGTCGGTAAAAATTTGTCAGGATGTGTATTTTGATGCAGTGTACCGAAATCCATTAAAACTGAATTTCCATTTAATCCGATTAAGGTTTAAGGCGGCCCTTATAGCAAGTTGCCTACAAGTGATGGGTCAAGGTATAACTCGGGATCACACGTCGTAGCATACATCATTAGATGCTGGAATCACTGAACATCCTGATTGAAGGGAACACCAGCGCAAGTGCTCCTTTTTACAAGGATGGATCCAAACTAGGGAAATGGGGCTGGCACTTTTTATTGAGGTGTCGGAGGCCGAACTTTAATGGCGAACGGCGTATCTATTGGTTGACAGGTTACAGCGGACTGATTGAGAAGGAGCGAGCAAGTGACTTGAGTTCAAAGGGCAGAAAACATCAATTAGTAAACATGGAATCTACAAAGCCTTTTGGTGCCATGACAAATGAGTAAAACTCCGAACAGCGATGGGACCCAAACTAATGTGGCACGAAAAATTGCAAAGATATGACATTTAATATAACTGTAGTTGTTTGGTTAAAAAATAAAACTTTTTGGATGTATTTATAAACGATTTTAGTTAAAAAATGTATTGCCAATATTATTCATGAAGAAAGACTCTTTCATTTCTAGGGCATCCAAAGTTGAGGAAGGCTTGCTTGAGCTTTTTTCTGGTTTTTGCAGAAAACGCAATAGTGGTTAGTTGGGGACATTTTATAGCGTCAAATGTTCGTGGGCCTACGCTTAAGCAAGTTGATTGGACTATTGTGCTCTCCTTATTTATAAAACACCATTAAAAGAACTACGGCGAGAGGCGGTTGACTTCAGATATTTTTACTTGAAAGTAATTCCTATATGTACATTTGAATTATCTTTCATATAAATAAAAATTATAACATGAGGACCGCAGGCCACAACCGTGTTAGGTTTCAAGTTCGTTTTCTTTTTCACTTGATTATTCAAATACCTTCCTTCACTTAGAAGGAAACCCTTTGATCTTCAACTCGTATCCACAGTGAGAAAAACACAAAATAACATCAATAACTGATCAACCCCTCACAGGGATTCATCAAAATAAAAAATAGTTTTTGATGTTGACATAGCATTCGGAAATGTTGATATTGCCGCAACAAGACACCGAAACCACTTTAAGAATCCGGATAACTTGGAGAACAAAGCCTGATTATATATGATATATTCGTTGTATTTACCATTCTGTTTTTTTGTTTTAAGCGTGATTTAAAAACTATTATACAAAAAAGCAAATTTCCTATTTATGTAAGATATTTTTATATACGACTTCCTTTTTTCATTGAAAAATTAATTACAAACTATATTTTGTACAAATTAAAATAAAATAAATTAATTTACATAACATTATTTATATGTAGTTGGGAATTTATAGATTTCACTAACAAATACTGACTTATTAAAAATATTTAACATTTGTGCTATACTATGGAACACAAAGGAATGGTTATTTCGTTCGTTCTTAACCAAATAATTGATTTATAATCTTAGATATAAAAACTTAAAATTAAAAACAAACAAAGCCTGACATTTACAAAATAACAAACTAAACTAAAAAATAAATAGCAAAACATATGTCATGTTTTATTTGACAAGCTAACAAATCCGCTAGATTGATTGGTGACAAACTATACACAAATGCCGCCAAGACTAAAACTAAAAGTAAAGCGTAAAGTTTAATGCAAAACATAAAGCGAAAATGCCAGCTTGTCATATAAAACACGTCTATAAAGAAACACTAAGTGCTAAGTCCAGACGGAGGTGGGAATAAGGCCTTCTTTACTGGTGCCGGGAGGTGTCAACACCTCTTTGTTTAGAAAATCCAGGGGCAAATCAACCAGAGAGCCCTGAAAAATAAATAAAAATATTTTAATACAATCCGTTAAAAATTATGAGATAATTTTAAAACATACCTGAATATTCATGACTCTCTTTGTGGCCACATCCGGATCGGTTTTACATAAGGGCGGACTGTCTTCCTGATATTTTCGTAGACTGGCAAATGTTTTGATATTATCGTTGGGTATACATTTGAAAACTTCATCATAGATTTCCGTATTACGCGTCGAAATGCGCCTCCACATGCCATTCCAAAACTGATCGATCACAGGATCCGTAATATCAATCCGCATACGATCAGCATCGGGATCTAGTAAACCTTTTAGGGAATGAAAAAAACATTTAAGAAATATCTTCGGAATCGTCCATTCTAGTTTTGTACTTACCTAAATGTTCTTTGAACAAATATTTCCTTAGACGTCCGGCAAATACACCACTGGGATACTTTTTGCCATTCATGCGCCCATCTTCGAACTCGTTGTCGGTGATGATAGCTGCTATCTCCGAATCTCTTTTACCAATCATGGAACGATCGTTGATATTGGCTGAACCACAAATGACCACACGATCATCGGCAATTAAAAGTTTGGAGTGAACATAAATTAGTTCGGTTATGGGTGTATTATTTAACTCAGAAATTGTGCGCAAAGAATGGAATGATATATATTCTCCAGGATTTTTAATGCCAATCTCTTTAAGACGCACCAGAATCGCTGATTTGCCTCTGTAATTAAAGGACTGTTAAAAAAAATCAATCATATATTTTTGTATGTAATTCTTACCTTGATATGGACGCATAATTCCAGTGGGTTATGGCTCGTACTGCATTGCCACTACTTCCACCGACATCTCCCTCAAACCCAGGCAGCAACGGCATTATCACATAGACCCGAAACACTTTGCGTTCCCTAGAGTAGAAAAATACGCCGATATTTTTAATAAAATTATTGTGAAATATTGTATTTCAAAAGTGGACAATTTGATACACATATGCCGTAAAGTATGTATGTAAAGTTTTCCCATATGACATAAGATTGAACATTAATCGGGGTCATTGGTATTTTATTCGGTCTCATTGACGTTTAATCGGGGTCAATGACCTTTAATCGGGGTCATTGACCCCTATTAAAGGTCACATTTAATTGGGATCCATGACCTTTAATCGGTGTCAATGACAGTCTTTTGTTGTTTTAAGTTTGTTTTGACCTTTAATCGGGGTCAATGACCTTTAATCCGTGGTAAATTACCTTTAATACTGGGTCAATGACTTCCAATCAGATCCTTATTAAATGACATTTAATAAGGGTCGTTGACATTTAATCCGGGGTCAATGAAATTTAATCTGGGTCAATGACCTTTAATCCGGGTCAATGACCTTTAATCGCGGTCAATGACCTTTAATCCGGGTCAATAACCTTTAATAAGGGTCATTGACCTTTAATCCGGAGTCAATTACCTTTAATCCGAGGTCATTAACCTTTAACCCGGGGTCATTGATATTTAATAGGGGTCATTGACATTAAATCGTGGTAAATTACCATTAATCATGTGTCACTGACCTTTAATCCGCGGTCAATGACCTTTAATCGGTGTCAATGGCCTTTAATCGGGTTCAAAGACCTTTAATCGGGATCAATGACCTTTAATCAGGGTCAATGACATTTAATCGGGGTCATTGACATTTAATCAGGGTCAATGACATTTAATCGGGGTCATTGACATTTAATCGTGGTCAATGATTTTTAATCCGGTGTCAATGACCATTAATCCGGGGTTAATGACCTTTAATCGGTGTCAATGGCCTTTAATCTGCGTCAATGACCTTTAATCCGGGGTCAATGATCTTTAACATGGGCTCAATTACCGAGGTCATTGACATTTAATCGTGGACACTGACTTTTAATCCGGTGTCAATGACCATTAATCCGGGGTCAATGGCCTTTAATCGGGGTCAATGACCTTTAATCCGCGGTCAACGACCTTTAATCGGTGTCAATGAGCTTTAATCGGGTCAGTGAGCTTTAATCCGGGGTTAATATCCTTTAATCGGGGTCAATGACATTTAATCCGGGTTCAATGACCTTTAATCCGAGGTTATTGACCTTTAATCCGTGGTCAATGACCTTTAAGGCACCTTTGGGGTGAATGGCATTTTATCCGGGGTTATTGACCTTTATGCCGGGGATTAAACCACGGATTAAAGGGGTCAATGGCCACGGATTAAAGGTCATTGACCCCGATTAAATGGTAATGCCCCCGGATTAAAGGTCATCGACCCCGAATTTGAGGTAATATTTTCCTTACTGTCTTATTAACTATATGTCGTATGTATTGTATATTGAACTGTGCCTTGCGTCTTGTGATCAATCCCTTACCAACGTTCCCGTCCATCGCTAAATGTCCCAAACCCAAATTCCCCAGGACCTGTCCCAATACATTCAGTGACTACTAAAAGGCTCATTGGAGTTTTCGACCCATTGGCATTCATTACAAAAATCAACTTACTTGTGCGCTCTTACGATCCTCTTGAATAAAGCCTCTCCAATTTGATTTCGCACATGACTCAAACCGCCTGTGGCACCCAATTGCATTGTTATGAAGAACTGATTCTCTATATAAATGTAATGTTGAGCCTTCGTTATGGTTTGTATATAGGCATCGTGTATGCTCTGCTCGACCAGATCCTGTTCGATGAAACCACAACTCCAAGAGGAACAACTTCTCAATAGCTGACATGAAACCCTATGGGAACGTCTAAGCGTAATATTTGGATTCAATTTGATTTGTTTATAACTCTTTGGCATTAGATAGGGAAATGATTGTGATTCACGGGTCTTCTCCAATTTCATTGCATTCCAACGCTGAATAAAGTGACGGGCTACATCTCGGGCGGGAGCACCTACCACACAAATGCCAACATCATGCCAAGGCATGCGTGGGGTGGTGCTGCGATCTATCATATCGGCAAAAGGAGCATCAAGGTTCATCCAGTCTTTCATAATGAAATTGGAGTAGTCTTTGCCAAACCAATATTTGGCTTGGCCATAGAAATCTTGGAGTATTTCAGTTTGGAAAGGAGTCGGATCTTCTAAACCTCCCTTGCGTCCCTCCTCCAGTTCTTGTACAGTAAATACCAATTGTTTGGGATCTCTCATTATATCGGGTGTCTTGTCGCCTTCAGTCATTGTTAGCCGATTTACCAAATCCTTGCCTTTTTTCATGGCATTATCTTTAAGGTTTTGCAACATATTTTTACGTTCCAATTCGGGTGTGTTCAATTTCATTCCCTCATGTGGCACGGTCTCATCTATGGGTACTGAAATCATCTTGGGAATCATTAGATTATCTCCCGGTAGGAGTGAAGGTAAATCCAAACGCTCTGCGCTCATTTCGCTTTGCACCTGCTCCTGTTCGGCTTTTTGAAGATCTGAATTAGTGTTGCTCGAAGATTTTTGTGAACCAAATGCCGAGTCGACTTCTTCTCTGCTAAAAAAGCCTCCCTGTCGGCGTGTACTGCCGGAAGCTGAAGATGTCGAGATGCTGCCCAAATCGGTGAGACGATGTCGATAGTCATCCCAACGACCATAGCAAAGATCTATTCCTCCTAGAAAGGCATACGTCTGATCAATAACCACAATTTTTTCATGATGAGCCCAGAAAAAGACTCCAGCTCGAGCATGATCCGGGTGACGCATAACCTTGAAAATTAAATTCACCGATTAACAGAATTTCTTCTTTGTTTTATTTCATTACTCAATTTGCACTTACCTTTACATTTTCATGCAAACTGACCAGTCTTTGTTTACTATAATAGCTGTTAATGCCCAGTGCCATCTCCACTTCTTTGTAAAGCATAACAAACACCTTGACACCTTCCTGAGCTTTCCTTAGCAGTATTTTATCCAGGCGCCAGTAATCGCCGTCGATTACAGGCCTCTTCATATAGATTTCCGGGCTAAGCCACCAATCGGCTATATAGATTTCCTCCGTAGCAGCCTCTAAAGCATCAGCCACCATTGACATATACGAAGAACCATCAACAAACCATTGAGCCTCTATATCAGATCTCTCCGGAGCGTAGGAATTATGTGGATTTGGAGCTGTGAAGTCACGAGCTGTTGTATTGGCAGTCTGCTTGAGGTAATCATTCCATTCTTTGCATTTCCGTCTGGTCCAACATTTCAGGATTATGTGCCTATTATTGGTTAAAACTTGCAATCCCTTGCGCATACCAGTTTGATAGATTCCCGTCGAGACATCAAAACCCATATCAAATAATATCACAGCTCTTATAACGCCATCCGAAGGTCGTACATAACCGAAACAGGTTTCTTTGACAAAAAACCAGCGGCTACGCCATTTTCCGCAGACAACATCGGAACAGAAATAATTGCAGCGGACACAACACTTCTGTTGAAAACAACCGAAGAAATTGCAGCCTGCCTGTCCAGGTCTTGTGGAACCTGTACGTTTTAGAATGGCGCCTTCTTTGCCTTTAATGCCCAAGCCATCCACAAAGGAAACATTGGAAACTTCAACGAAATTTAACTAGAGGAGAGGGAAGAATGTTTATTAGCAAAACAAACAGTTTGAACAGAGGATCCACTCACCGTCTCATGATGATTCCTATACAGACTTATGTTCAATAGATTATAGAGATAATCTTCCAATTGTCTCACCCGCACTGGCATAGATTCCACGGTGACTAACGACTCCGGTCTTTGCGGGAAACGAGGTAGCTTACGTTTTTTTCGTTTCTTTCGCGTACTTCCACGACCCACATCCGCAATCATTGACATATTATTGTTGTATATAGGAGTCATAGGCAGGGATTGTGGTTGGACAGACGTTGAGGTGTTATGGCCATTGTGGGCAGCATGTTTAAAACTGGCAGACTTTTGTAGTTCTTTAAGCCGACATTCATCAGCCATTTGGATGGCAGCATTTTTGATGGTAGCTCTTTTCTCTTTGTGACTCCGCATAGGGAAAGGTATATTCAGAGACGTTCGAAATATACTCAACTGTTGGTGCAAACTACTAAAGTGTTTGTAGCGCCGTTTAATGGTCCAGGAGAATGGGCCGTGTGTAAGTTCAATGGTGTATCTGAAAACAGAAGAGATTCATTACTTGATGTAGACCAATTACGATCGTGAGGATACTTACAAATTTGGATTGAGAAGATGGGTGGTTACACTGCGTTCGATGTCAATGATCTGCACATGAATCTCTGTGCCTGGCATGAACACCTTACGCTGGAAAGAGGTAAATTTAATACCCGGCGCATAGATGCGTGTGAAAGGTATCTCTGTGAGGCGCCTCAGTTCCACATCATCCTCATCATAGTCTTCATCGTCGGTGCAGTCCTTACGTTCCACCAAAACCGGTTTATCACCACCACTCGATATTATAGTCACCGAATCGGGTATATTCAAAGCCTCATCAAACTCGGACTCTAGCATCGAAAATTGAAACTCTGGCAGGCATCTTGTATCCCTATCTTCACTCAACTCGCCACCCGCGGCCTCCTCACTCTCACTAGCCACACTACCGTCTTCTTCATAGGGATTGCGTTGAGGATCCGGCATGGTGTAATTAACATCACCATCAAATTGCCCGTACAGATAACTGTGATCTAGTTCATCGTATTGGTATGCATTGTTTATAAAGCCCTCATTAAGTCGATCCGGTGTACTAGGCTGATCTCCTGGAATGCGAACAAGAGGGAGAAGATGAAAAAAGGGGTAATAATTGAAAGTAGTCTAAATAAAATAATTAAATTTTTTCTCAGGAAAAAACCAAAGCAAAAAGAAAACTCATGTTTTGCTGTTAACAGTAATTACAACTATCTACAACTGGAGTGGAATATTTTTTATCTTTTGTTGCAGAGCAGAGTTCGGCTAAGACACTGTTTCCAATGAAAACAAAAAAAAAAACAATACAAATCTCCCAAGCGGTTTCTTTTACAAACAGCATGGAGGTGAAACAAATGGAATTCGTGGGGGAGATCTGTTAAGACTTATTCAAAATCCTGCCCGGATGAATTTGCTCTCAGAATCACTTTCTGAGTCGATTTAGCCATGTCCGTCTGTCTGTCCATGTATTCTTGTAATCAAAGTGCAGTTCGTATTTATGGTCCGATTGTGATGAAATTTAGCATAGTGCTCTTTTTTGGCCCAAGGACGACCCCTATTGAAATTGGTTAAAATCGGTTCAGATTTGGATATAGTCCCCATATATATGTTTCACCCGATTTTACATGTAAGCGCTGTAGGAATAGGGTTGCCAGACACCGTATTCGAAAAGTCGGGATAACCGAGACTTAAAAGCGGGATTTGTCGGGACAAATAAAAAGATAATATTTTATTGGTTTTGGCATTTAAAAAAAAACTCATTACAGTTTCAATAAAAGTCTAACATAAGAATATTCAAAATAACTTATATACACTATAGGTCAATACTATGTTTGCCACAAATACTTTCTTTGCGTTATTCTTCACGAAATTCGCGTTTACTTTAAAACGGTTGGATGTAAACTATACACGCTGAAAAACAATCGCTTCTGTAGTATATTGTCCCAAACATATTCGGCTTGAAACATACATATATATGTTTATGGTACACTATAAACATATAATATTTGGTACACACAAAAATTGTGTATTTGGGAAGATGTTATTCTAAACAAATATTTGTTTGCATCCCAATGTTATTTCCGAAACAAATATTTATTTGCATTAAATATTCATAAAATAATTTTTGTTGTTAGATATTCAAGCTCAAGAACCTTGAGCTTGAATATCTAACAACAAAAATTATAGTGTAAAATTAAGGTCGATTGACAAAAATAGAAGTAAAAATTATTCATAAAATAAATAAATTGTCTTAAATTTTTCAGTAATTCAAAGTTAAATTTTTAGAAATGTTTAATTTTTGTAAAAATAATAATTGAAATCGCAAAATCTTTGATCAATATAAAGTACTTAGAGGATTGACAACTAATGATGGCTTGGAATACTCAGAAATTTTAAATGATTGATTTAAAAAGGAGTTATTGCTGCATATGGTATCATAACTGGGAGGTACAATTCGAAACTAAGAAAAAATTAAAACTGAAATTCGAAAAAGGCAGCAAAAGTTTTGGAAATATTTTTTAAATAAAATATATTTGGAAAAATTTCTAAATAATAATTTTATTTGTACATAAACACATATTTTATTTGAGAAATTTAGTTTGCAAATATTATTTGTTGAAAAATAATAATAAATGCGTTCCAAAAATATAATATTGATTTTCAAATAAAATTTCTTTGCAAAGAAATATAAAATATTTAAAAATTGGTGTTCCAAATATATTTTGTTTCGATTGAAACATATCAAAAAAGGCGATTTTGCCCCGTGTATCTTCTACATATAGGGCTAAAGGGCCAATTAGGACGAAACATATATATGGGATATAAATCTAAATCTGAACCGATTTTCGTCAAATTGAGCAAAGTTGTTCTCTGGATAAAAAACTTTACCATGCTAAATTTCAAATCAATTGCATGTAAAATACAGCTTTTATAACTAATGAGCTATGTATAACTATATCTGATTCTTAGTCGATCGGTATACTTTAAGGTGGGTTTAGCTGTAGCATTTCTATGTCTGACAAACATCTGCCATGAAACAAGGGTATACATATCCGTGGCAATTCTTTACAAATAGCTCGAAGATTGCAGTAGTCGATGTACAACATTTCATAGGACACTGCGTCTAAAATTTGTATAACTTTTGAAATTTCTATCAAATTCGCCCACGTTAATAGCTATTCTTTTAGATAAGTTGCTGAATTCGTTCAAAATTTACATTTCTTGAAAGATGAAAGATTAGTGACGGAAAAATTACAAATGTACATAACAAGTACATATGAAAATAGCATTTTCTTGTATTTTCTTTATTATTTTTTACTGTGCTTTTATTTTCCATAGTGAAGAGAGTAAATGGAAAAAAGTCGAGATTTCCCCCTAAATTACTTCAATAATCGGGACTCTGTAAATACGCGAAAAGTCGGGAAAATCCCGACGAATCCCGACCGTCTGGCAACCCTATGTAGGAACTGTATTTTAAATCAGATCAGTACGAAATTTGGCAGAGAGAGTTCTCTTATTACATAAATAAACTCTGCCAAATTCGGGGAAAATCGGTTCAGATTTATATATAGTCCCCATATATATGTTTCACCTGATTTGACATGAAAGCGCTGTAGAAACCGTATTTTACATCCGACCTGTACGAAATACGATTTGACATGTAAGCACTGTAGAAACCGTGTTTTATATCCGATCAGTACGAAAATCGGCAGAGAGAGTTTGCTTATTACATGTATGAACACTGCCAAATTCTTATCGCAATGCCCATTTTCGCATTTGTAGGTAGGTGTAGGGTATTATATAGTCGGCCCCGCCCGACTTTCTGTCTTTCCTTACTGGTTTAATCTAAAACTGTGGCAACAGTGCAACGTAGATGTTTTGCATATTTTGAAAAATGGTGTTTACTCAGCAAAATCGGCTTTTTTTGATATATTTGATATATTTGAAAGAAAATATATTTAGAATACCAATTTTTAAATATTATATATTTTTGAGCGACCTACTATCAAAAACGGCGAATTTCTTAACGAAATTCAAAAGGGCCTAAGAACAAATTATTTCTTTTTTCATAGTTAAAAAATCCTATTTCACGCAATTTTCAGAAACCAGTTATAAATCATGTTTGTGTGATTTTATATATGCCTCAATATGTTTAGATATTATCCTGAAAACCCTGTTTATCTAAGTACAGTACTTTTCATTTTATTTAGTTTTTTGCTTCTCCTGTAAAATATGATGATAGTCCCTTTTTCGTTTCTGATGACTATATATTAATATATTACAACAAACTATGTTTGCGAACTAATTTTCTCAAATAAAATATGTTTTTAAATACAAATAAAAGTATTGTTTAGGAATTTCTCCAAATATGTTTTCATTAAAAACGATTTTCAAAACTGTACAGATTTTTCGAATTTAATTTTCAATTTTTCATTGATTTTGATTTATAACTTACAATTTAAAACAACACAATTAGCAATAACATTTGTTGTAAAACACTAATTATTAATTTCTATTTATTCTTCTAAGTCATCATTTGTTGTCATACGATTTCAATTACAACATAATTTAACGAACATATAACATTTCTAAAAAATTAACTTTGAATTTTTTCAGTAACTTTGAATTTATCCTAAAACAGGACTGACAACTAATGTATTGTTATAAATATTTTCTGGTTACTTAAATGCAAATAAGTCTTTGTTTCGAAAATAATAGCCGAAATAATTTAATATTTGGATTGAAACAAAAATGTGTCCTAAACGAATTAATTATAAAAAACTTTAGATGGTAAATTATTTTTTAATTCCTATTTTCTTGTTACTCCTACCGACAACTTTTGATAGGAGTAAACGATTTACTTCAAATTTGGTATGTGTTAATATTTTTTCTATCTCAGTCTAAGATCAAATATGGACCAGGTTAGTCAACTCCTTCGAGTACCTTCCCCACAGAGGGTCAATATTTAGTGAAATATTGATTTAATAACTTCTATTTAACTACCATTAATTTTGGAATCATCCACAATTTCACACATAGTAGGAGTATTAGTTTCTTAGTCGCTACCATCTTGAGGAAAATGGACGAAGTTTCCATGCCACTTGGTACCTCCCATACATAGGGACCATTTTGCACAAAGTTAACGGCTTATAACTTCGAGTCCAGTCCATACAAATATTTGAAAGTTTGTGCAGTGTAATGCTTTTATAATCCCTACATTCCAGTGAAAAATTGGTGTTATTGTCACGCGACTTTTGGTACCTTCCATACAAATGGATGCTGGTTGAAAATATTACGTCTAAAATCAAATAGTTTTCCAATAAATTTTTTTGAAATAATATCTAATGGTTATCGATATAATTTTCAAAATTTATGGTTATGTGGGGGTGCAAGGAGTCTTCAGGATGTTGGAAGTGGGCCGTGATGGAGAACGAGGTGAGAAGCCCTGCTAAACCAATCATATTCAAAATCGGGATATATGTATGTTTATATCGGAGCTATTTCTAAATCTGAAAAGATTTTATCCAATTCTCAAATTTCGTATACAAATTGTAGCTCATACATAGCGTAAATGCCAAAGAGGACTGTACCTACATATGATATATGGGGACTATATATAAATCCGAACTAATAAAGCTGTCGTGTGCTAAATTTTATAAAGATTTGCTAAAAAAAAAATAAGTCGTATTTATATACCGCTTAAAAGCCAAATCGGGATGTATATATGTACATATATGTATAAAGGGGGCAATATCTAAATCTGAACCGACTTAGACCAATTTAAATAAGCTTGATGCAAGAAACGGCTCAGTAACATGATCGGGTAAAAAAGTGGAACTTATATTAAAGCATGTATCAATTTCTGTCAATATTTCAAACAATGGGAAACAGTGTAGCAATTATCATTTGCAAATATTGAATTGGGGTTATAAGTTATTGTTAAAGTCAAGTATAACTGATGAAAGTTATTTTATTCAATAGTATTTTTTTAATAAATCAATTCTATCATCACCTCAGGTCACCTTCAACTTTCCCATTAACAATTGATACGACTAATTGGGGTTTCCCAAGACAATGACCCCTTTTAATGGAGCACTGGAGGAGAGCTGGTTGGGTGGTCCGTCTGTGTCGTACTGGTTCATGCAACATATAAAAATTGGTGTAAAACATACACATGGTGGTGTTACGTAACGCGGGGTGCTTTATGAGCAGCACAAGTTCAGACACAAACAATTAAACATACAATTTAACATGTGCCCACCTTTATAAATATGCACTTGAACTTGTTGGTATGTAGTTCTCTTCTCTCTACTTAAGACATGTGTGTAAAGAGCATATCAAAATATGTATGATACGAAAGAGTGATACGCAACAACACCAGTATTTAACACAAGGCACAACAGCAGCAATAGCAGTAATTACCATGTTACAATTACAAGGTATTATTCAGAGATCAGCTGTTTAAAGTTTGTTTTCGAGGATGGCTTAAATTGTTGAATTTATTGTTGACATACGGAGTTTGTTGAAGCCAATAGCAAAAGATAATAGCTTTATTGTGTTTAAATTACATCTGTAGTGTTTATTTTATTAAGGGATAAAATATATGGAAAAAAACTGGGAATGGGCAATATAAGGCCCCAATATGTGATTGTTTTTGGACAAGTGCGACTACCTTGTAATTGTATCATGATAACTATGACCGAACAACATCTCAGCTATCTGCACTTTTGTCTAGCGGTCGGCTACATACATAGGCCAGAGTTAGTAGTAATTGGGCACTGGGGTTACCATCCAAGCATTAAAATTAAGGTTTCAACTTAAGTTGTATATGGCAAATTCACCATAAAAAGAATATTTTTGGGTTGCCTCGATGCCGGCGCCGTCGCCATCCCCGCAATGTGTATTTCGTTCATAAATAATTTTGGATTTTTCTAAGATAACAAATGAATGAAACTTTGTTTTTTTTTTGTTATGTGCCTTTTTTGTTTATTGTTTTTTGTTTGTTTTTTTACTCGCCTCGGCACATGATTTCAATCTAAATTATTACCAAAATACCACACATATGAGTAAGTGATTAAATTGAGAAGAGACTGAGGCAGAAGAAACAGCTCTATTAGATGGTGAAGTGAAGAAGTGGGACAGAAAAAAAAACCTAAACCACATTTTAAGTTTTCTGGGACAAAAGTAGCAGTCAAGCCTACCCAACAACTTAAACGCTAAATTTAGCATGAAATGATATGGCGAATTATGAACAGAGTCACCACAATTGTCACCCAAACGAAAAAAAAAGATTTAAACAAATTCAATGTCATCATTAAAAGAGGTGAAGAGGACTTAACAATAACAAGCAAGGAAGGCTGACATGCTTCCAAAATGATACTAATACTAATTTTGAAGAAACAAATGAGGAAATACATAATAAATCTAATGTCAGGCAATTAAAATAAATAAAGCACAAATTTAAAAATGAAAAATTAAAGAAATTCGCCAGAATAATTGCAAAACAAAGTAAGAATGAGTTAAGGAGAAAATTTTAGAGAAATGTAAAATGGAATTTAGAATCAAGGCGTGAATCGAAGGGTATCATGCGCAGCAGACATGCGGGTGACATAGCTCAAATAGCTTAGGCCACTCCTTCGATGTGTTATACTTTTGGCTGTAATATTTATATGAATTACAATATAAAGTAAATTTTTTATTCTAATTTTATGTTGTTTCTTATATTTTTTGTAGCGACAGACCGGAGCCTCTAGTTGGGAATCGAACCAACGACCCCCAAACTCAAAGGCGAGCACGCCTCACCTACTGGGGCGCCCCCCAACTTTATTATTTGTGCTCATCCTTTACAGTAAAATTGTTTAAATTATACCTCTTGTCCTTTATTATTCGGGCACTAGTTTATGCATTTCACACATTCATCAAATTGTCTTTATATTGATAAAATGTTGTTTGTAAAATAAAGGACAAAATACTCTTCGCTTTTTGCAAAAACCACTTAACAATTTTTATCAATTTATGGCGTTCATGTTGTAATTAATTGTCTCTAGAGCTGTACAAACAATACAGTGACTGCCAATGAACTTGTTGTACAACCTGTCATCACTTCTGAACGCTACAATACAGTGACAGTGAGTGGCAAAAATGAGTAAGCAAGCATTAATCATGGCTGGGGTTATTATTGTCCTCTAAATCTGTGGCTAGTTCATTGGGGATTGGGATTTTCAACCTTCAGACCGCAGGTTCATGATCAAACATGGTAAAATGACATCATTCATAGGAACAAGTAAATTGTTGACATTAGTATTTTAGAGAAGTTATTAGTATTTTCATTAATACTTTTGACCTTTTCTTCACACATTTCAATTCACAATTGGAGTACGACAATTGATATTTTAGTAAGAAAGCAAAAATGCTCATTTATATCAGCAAACTAAATACCAAGAGCTAATAATAGAATGAAAAAATAATTCGAAAAGTGTAAACGAAATATCAAAAATTTCATCGTTCGTAACTGTCACTTTTTAATTAGCGGGACGGTTTATTTTGTATATTCTATTGTTTTTGCTTCAAACCCCATTAAAATATTTTGAGTCATTCGAAACATTCTCACAACGAGATCAAGGTATATTTTTCAATCTATAAACATAACCTATAAACATAACAACTGTAAACCCACAGAAGCAGACTAATATTTGTTTGCCACCAGCAATCAGATAAATCAATCTGCAATAATTTGATTTCAGATTAAAATTTAAATAATCAGGCATGTCATATAGAGTGCAAAATCGTAGAAGAATTTACTTTTTTGAAATCGAAAACGTTTTTAGCGTTCACAAAATCTGAAGTGAAATTTATGTTTTTAGTAATTTAAATTCCAGAAAAGTTAAAAAATCTACTAAAGATTAAGTATGAATAATATTTGAATTAATAAAATAATTGTTATATATTTAAAGAGGCAAACACAGACACTTTAATCAAGCCACGATTTTGGTAAATTTAATTTTTTTGGCTTTAATATGTTTTATTTATTTTCACTACCGACAAACAGAATCTGGAGTCGAACCGATATTGTTGACGGCGGTGACTGAAACAGCTGTTTCTGATTTCTATGCTGCCATATTTTTGATAGTGTTTTTCGGTTTTCATTTTCCTTCGGTTTCATGAAAACGTTCAAGAGCTGTAGAAGCAAAAGTAAAACGATACGATTTTGAAAAACGAAAACGAACCAATTTCGTACAAAACCTGTGACATGCCTGAATGACACATTATAATAAAATGGCAAAGATTATTCTCAGCTTAATACAAAAAAAAACAAAAAAACGAATTCCCAAAAATATCCCATAAGGAAAAAAATTTCCTTCAAGCATTGAACCATGATACAATGAACAAGGTAAAGTGCTGCGATCAGCTGATATACACTTTTCCTCATCAGAGCTGACATTTAAATGATTACTTTTGTTGTTGTCAACAATTAAAATATGAAAGGAAAATAAGCAGAATCGATAAAATAAACAAATTCTTTTGCGGATTCTGACAATTGAATTTGACAACCTCTTGCACGAATCAAGGCAGAGTTGCAAGTGAGTTTTTGTTGTTGGGCAAGTGACGTTGTCCTCTTCATTGTATCACGCATTGATCGGTACTGGAAGGTAATTAAAATAAATGAATCAATGTTGTCGAAGAGTAATGAGGGCGAAAAACCGAAGCATTTATTCAATAAAAAAATGTATTGGGAAGAGTGAGATCAGTCATTGATTGATGCAAGTTCTACCATTTCCTTCAGAGAACGTGACGTATAAGTGCTGTCTCCAATAAATCAATATAAGTCATACGCTATGAATAACCAGAATTCTTTAATGCTGATAACACATAATAGCTAATTCAAAATCCCTGAGAAAGAAGAGACATTTCTTTCAAGATGGAATGGAGATTTCAACTTGAACATTAAGGTTGAAAAAACAGGAATTTTCAGTAAAAACATAAATAAAAATTCATGAATGTTCCTTTGATTCATGGATGTTCCTTCCGCGTATTTATTTAGAGATGTTCGTGTGAATTTAGCTTAGGGTATACCGTGTCGTGTGAGTGTTATAACCACTACCTCAGTATTAATCATACGCTATGTGAAACCTTATTGAATTTCGAAAATACATAAAAGCTACTGTTTACATTTATACCACACCTTACTGGCTTTTTAAATTTAAAATCATTTATAGGCATAAAATGTTTAAAAATTTCATAAAGGGTCATCATTTTAATCATCATTTATTTATATACTATTCGCTATATGTACCACGTTATGCCATCGATTTGCTTTACATCGAACATAACATACGGTTTGTGACTAATAACTATTTTGACAAAATTTTGTGAAAAAATAATTTAGGTTAAATATCGCATTTCAATGAATACGAACTCATTATTTTGAAACGCCATTCTGTTTTAACCGATTCAACGTTAGAAAAGGTGGGTTAATAAAACTAAATAAAAATTTGCACTTAATATAGAAACATTGAAGACTTAAGATGAACTGCATGTAAAAAATATATACCTATAATTTATATAACCTTTTTAACGATACTACTCTTGGTTCAATAACAGAATGGCGTTTACGCAACTTTCAAAATAAACAGTTCATATATAGGGTGATCCATTTCGAGGTTCCCTACTTTTATAAAGAAAAAAAACACAGAAAATTCAAATTGAATGGGGAATGTTTATTATCTTTTGAAAGATGATAATAATTTATTTTTTTGAAGATTACGTCTATCAAATGTTGGCCGCGGCTACGTATCAGATGATCCATCCGTTGAGTCCAATTTTCGATGACTCGTTCGAGCATTTTGACCGGTAACTGGCGAATGACACGCGTGATGTTTTGCTCCAAGGCCTGAATCGAAGCTGGTTTGTCCGCATAAACTTTAGACTTTACATATCCCCACAGGATATCAGGATATCAGGATATCGGTGTGATATCACACGATCTTGGTAGCCAATCGACCGTCCCAAAACGTGAAATGATCTGCTCACCGAAGTGTTCTCTCAATAAATCCATTGATTGATGCGATATGTGGGAATTGGCGCCGTCTTGTTGAAACCAAATGTCGCCGAGATCACGAGCATCAATTTCAGGCAACAAATAGTCGGTTGTCATGGCACGACAACGGTCGCCATTGATGGTTACGTTCTCACCGGCATCATTTTTGAAGAAATATGGACCGATGATTCCGGTACGTCGGATCGGGAATCGGTCAATGGCAAAAAGAAAGCTCTTAACGAGAGTTAAAATATTGCTCATGGGTGTCAATGTCGTGGGTCGACTAAAAAGTGTTTTTTTGGATGTAAAAAAAATGGACTTAGCGCAATTGGCGAAAGATTATTTTGATAATAAAACTGAATAATTTGTAAACGTTGTTCAGGCGTAAGTCTTTCCATGATGAAATGCCAAACAATACTTAACAAAAATAACATGACAGCATGACACGACTCACACGTGATCTGTCAAAAAAGTTTCTCTACTTAGATCACCTGTTTTTAACTGCTCAGCTGTTTTCGTGTTTTTATCTTTAAGCATTGTTTTTCATCTTTAAACATTGAATTGTCTAGCCAGCTCTATCGACTCAAATAAAGATTTCATACATTTCTCTAAATGTTATGTGTTTTTTTAAATCAAATTATTATGCTTCACATCTTTCTAAAATGTGTTGTCCACCGATTTATATTTTATCATAGTTTGAGGGCATAAAGACATTAAAAAGGTACCACAAATCTATATATAACAAAATTAATAGACTTCATTACGAATACTGATATCAATTTCTACAAACAAACTAACATAAATATAGGGTGATCCAAGTAGAGATACTTTTTTCAATAGCCTCTTTTGACAGATCACGTGTGAGTCGTGTCATGCTGTCATGTTATTTTTGTTAAGTATTGTTTGGCATTTCATCATGGAAAGACTTACGCCTGAACAACGTTTACGCGTGTCATTCGCCAGTTACCAGTCGAAATGCTCGAACGAGTCATCGAAAATTGGACTCAACGGATGGACAATCTGAGACGTAGCCTTGGCCAACATTTGATAGACATAATCTTCAAAAATAAAATGCCAAAGAATGTTCTTTCAAATGATAATAAACATTCCCCATTCAATTTAAATCTTCTGTGTGTTTTTTTTTCTTTAAAAAAATAGGGAACCTCGAAATGGATCACCCTATATATTTGATTATATGTACATACATATATGCGACAATTTAAAATAAGCAAATTTGTGATGTCAACACCTAAATTTTTTGTCTATCGCCAAAAATTACTATTTTTAAAAACAAATCGAAATCCATTCATATAAATTCCAACTACTTTCTCCCAATTTCCCCAAAAAGGTATTGTACATTTATTTCGGCGCTAACTGTATGTCATCGATCTCTCTCTCTCTCTCTGTCTGCGCGTGTGATTGGTAGCATTTGTTTATTAAATAAAACTATAGAGATTTATCAATCTGTTGTAACATCATCCCACACTATTAGGCCAAAGTTTTATGTATGTACATATGTTGAACTACATAGTCCGTGTATGGATGGACTTGCGAAATGATATGGGTAATATCCAATCGATAGCAAAATGTTAACAATTTTTTGATAAGTCCAACGGCGACAAACAAACGATAATATTTATAGGTAAAACAGCAAATGTATTATCAACGATTTATTAATTAATATATGGAAAACGACGACATAAACATTGGGCTAAATATGACAACGAATGGGTTGGATTCACCCTTTCCATTTTTAGATATAGAAAAAATCAAATATAATAATTATGAAATGATTCATACCTTTTGCAAGAGGTATTTTAAGTGAATTCTTGAATCATGACAACAAAAAGAGAGAAGAACTAATCGGTTAGAAAAATAAAGAGTAAGATATGAAGAAGTTACTGTGTGAGAGACATTGAGAGTGAGACGGGGACAAGACAAGATGACAAGATCATTGAAAGTGAAGGGTATATATATGTATGTAGTTAAGATATGTTTAACCACAACATATGGACAACAATATTATGATTTATATCAATACAAAAGTTCAATGATCAGAGTCAAAGACAAAATGATCTTAAATATGCATTTGAGAAAGTTCAAATTGTTACGGCACTCCAAGTGAATTGTCGTTTTTATGGTCTGACACAGATTCACTTGTTTCCGGCTTTATCTCTAAAAATAACAAAAAACATCAATGAATAATAAATTCTCTTTGACATAATCTTGCAAATGAGTTAATCTTGAAATACATACATTTTTAAGCGGTCTATTCTAAGGCTAAATCAATCAATCCGTAATCAGACAAGATTGATTTCATGGTAGATTGACACAGTTTAAGAAATCAGCAGAGATTTGACATAATTGTCAGCTGATTGCAGATAATGAAATATCCTAAAGGGAACAAACAGATAAGTATAGGATGTGTTCACACTATAATATTTGTCAGTTTTCTCTGGTAAATCAATTTTTCAATCTAAATAGGTAAAAAAACGTAGTTTCGTCATTGTTTTAATCTTTCAATAGTTTATCTATTTTTCTGTTTGATACATTTCAAGAGATAATTAAATATGTCTTGTACTAAAACAGTAATTTGGCTCATATAATAACTAAAGAAAGAACATGTGATCTAAAGATAAATCTCTACGGCAAAAAACAGCATGCAAACTCAGCAAAAAAAATACAATATTAAGGTGACACGTCTTATCAAGAGAAACACAAAAAATAAAGACCATGACTAAAATAACACCAAAAAAATACGTATCTGCTTAGAAATATGTGTAGACCTAAGCATGCATTCGTATGCCATACATGTAATACAAAAACGTAAATGGTGTTTTTTTTAACAAAATACTCGGCAGTCATCTTCAAGGTTTTCTTATCACATTTGTTCCAAACTGCCAAGTAATAGTGTCGTGCGATAGTAAAGTACTAATATTGTAAATTTTATTGAAAACAAGTAACTGAAACAAGAATTATGTCTGCCAAGTTTTCTTATCATTAGTTGAACCTAAAAGCAATACCAATAAACATCATAGGGTGGGGTATTGAAAATTTCCCAGGAAAACAATAAAATACAAGTCTTTCCTAGATTGATAAAAAAAACTCAAAATTATGAACATAGATATATATAAAAGGTTTCTATTTCAGATACAAAAAAACCCCGGCTTTTTACTGCAATTTAAATTAAGTAGAATTGGCTTAAGGGAATTGTGTTCGAGATTTCAAGTATTTTACACTAGAAACACTTGAGTGATAACAAAGAAATAGTAATTAAATTTTGTAAATTGTCAGCGGTGAATTTCTTTTGGTTGGCAACATTACCGCACGAATGGCGACAAATTTAAATCTTGCGGGAATTTTGGGACACCATTTTTCATTATTCACATATCTATGTAGAAGATCAAATGAAGGAGAGAGTTACATGAAGATTTTTTGTGAATTTAAAGAAAAATCGGCTACAATAAATAAATTTTATGTTAATATTAACCTATAAATTTTATTTTTTCCTAAAAAGTCTATAAAAAGTTGCAAAATCGTAAAATAAGATCTAACTATCATTTATTTTTTGGGAAAAATCCAAATTTTATGGGGCTATGAAATTTTAAAAAATGAATTTTTGGGATTTTAATTGCTCTTGAACCGCTGAGCAGGTTTTTTTACAAAGTTTACATCGTTTGAAAGATAATATAAATTTTTTTAAATTTATAAACAAAAATTGTTAACTATAATTTAAAAAAATTGGTTCCCCTTCGATTCTATTCAAATGTACGCAGAACAGAGGAAAAATTGCAATATCTACCTTAGTATTCATCCATAACTTTTACAAATATTGAGTCCCGAAAAATCTAAATATTGTTTTGGATTTTTGAGAGTCTCTGGTATATTCTCAGAAAATTTATTAAAAAGTTAAGGGAAAGCAATTTTTTGATTAAGTTTTTGAAAATGTGATCGAAAAAATGTTTTTAAATCGGTTCAGGAGCAATTAAAAATTTCGTAAATCACAAAAATTATTTTTTTTTAATTTTTTTAAATGTCACGTACCCATTAAATTGTACATGATATCAAAATTATGATAGCGAGAGATCTTATCTTACCACTTGGCAACTTTTTAATCAAAAATAAAATTCATAGTTTAATATTAAAAATTCTGACAATAGCACATAAATGTCATATAAATGACATAAAATACTTCAAAATCTTTTAATTCATTTTAGCTATATATAGCTAGCTCTCTATTAATTCTAAAAAAATTAAATTTCTGAAAAAGTCTAAATCATTTTTGTTTCCTGCTTGTCCCGGTACACTTCGGCGTCAATTTTTAAACATTTTGTGCCAAAAAAAAATATATACACAGGGCGAAATCGCCTTTTTTGATATGTTTGAATCGAAAGAAAATATAATTGGAACACAAATTTTTACATATTATATATTTCTGAGCAAATAAATTTTAATTGAAAATCAATAAAATAAATAAATAAATGCTTGTCCCGGTACACTTCGGCGTCAATTTTTAAACATTTTGTGCCAAAAAAAATTATATACACAGGGCGAAATCGCATTTTTTGATATGTTTGAATCGAAAGAAAATATAATTGGAACACAAATTTTTACATATTATATATTTCTGAGCAAATACATTTTAATTGAAAATCAATAAAATATATTTGGAACTCGTATATTAATATGTTACAACATATAATATTTGCAAACTAAATTTCTCAAATAAAACATGTATTTCAATACAAACAAAATTATTGTTTAGGAATTTCTCCAAATATATTTTATTTAAAAAATTTTTTGGAAATTTTTGTTGAATTTTTCGAATTTCAGTTTTAGTTTTTTTTTTTTTTTTGGTTTGAACCCCCCATTTATGATACAAAATGCAGCATTAACTTATGTTTTAAATCAATCATTTAAAAAAATTTTCTTAGTATTCCAAGCCATCATTAGCTTTCAATCCTCCAAGTATATATTTCGATCCATGATTATATGATTTCAATTATTATTATTTATTATATTTACGACGAGAAAATTTTTTACAAAATTAATATTGAATTACTGAAATATTTAACACAATTTAGGTATTTTCCGAATACTTAAATGCAAATGAATATTTGTTTCGGAAAAAATAGACCAAAATAAACACATAGTAGGATGTAAACTCAGATGTGTTTAGAACAACATTTTCCCAAATATATAATTTTTGTGTGTACCAAATATTATATGTTTAGAATGTACCCTAAAGATATATATGTTTCAAGCAGAATATGTTTGGGACAATATACTACAGAAGCGATTTTTTTCAGCGTGTAAGTATTGACTTCAAAATTAAAAATTCTGACCCAGAGTACAAAACCGTATTTTTGGGCAGCTTCTAACGGTTTTATACACCATAAAAATTAGAAATATATTTTTTTAAAAAGACTTTTTTCCTATATTAATATTTACTGTCAAATTTTAATAAAAAACGATATTTTTCTCATTTTAAAAATGTCAAAACCCAATAAAAATTAGAAATATTTTTTAAATCTACGTTATATGACATCTTCGTCCAAAAAAATCGTAGGTCCATATAAATTAGAATTTTTTTAGTAAGACAGAAAACCCCCAGACCATTCATAGATATATAACATAATTGTCTTAGAAAAAAATCGTAGCTCCGTCATCAGAAATAAAAGAGTGCTATTTTGGACCGAAAAGCAAATTTAATTTTTGGTCATAAGAAAAAATGAACATTGAAAGTAAAATAAAAAAATAATAAAGATAAGCTGCATAAGAACTTATTTAAAAATCTACTTGAATTCGGCAGAAGTTTTTACTCGTTTCACGATTATAAAAAACACATTTCGATCGTTAAGTACTCGATATCGAATGTTGTGATTTGGCCCCAAATTAGATCACGATTAGTGGAGGAATAAAAAGAGGAATTCCTCCATTTCTATTTCTACTGCTTCTCTTTCCTATGAACTTCCGAATTGCTGCAACTAAAGTTGCCTCGTGTGAAGCGGGTCTGAATCTCGACTGAGTGTGGGCGATGTAAAATGTAAACAATAATCAACTGTTGTTTATTCTGTTCTTGCAATGGTATTGTATCTAAGAGAGTAACATCATTACCAAGTTCTCTGAAAAGTAATGACTGGATGATTTTATTTTCATTTATTTCACTGGAGTTTAAACATACAACAAAGAGAAAAGTTATTAACTTATTTCTTGGTTATTAAATGATTTGTTTAAACAGTGTCAAGAAAGTGTTGTTTATTTGATTTTTTAAAATTAGATTTAAAAAATTAGTCGATAAGTGAAGAATTTTTATTGTTAATTTTGGGAAAGTTATTTATGGGAAATAATTACTTATTGAAATAATATGAAATAAGAGGAGAAAAAAGTTTTTTGATGTAATATGTACATATGTATGTAATATTTTGTCTATTAATATAAATAAATTGAGCGCCCCAGTAGGTGAGTTCGTAGCGTGCTCGCCTATGAGTTTGAGGGTCTTGGGTTCGATTCCCACCTGAGGCTCTGGTCTGTCACTACAATAAATAAAACAAGGTCTTTGTCACCCGGCTTCTCTCTGGACCGTAAAATTAGAATATAAATTTACACTGTATTGTAATTCATATACATAAATAAATAAATAAATTAATATAAATTTAAATTTAGGTTAATTTATGTAAACATATTCTCATCTTGGAAATAAATCTAACGTATAGGATTTTGCTCAAAACATGTTGTCATGTTGTGGGATTTTATTCCATTTGTTAATCCCACAAAATTCAAATATCGTAAAGATAATAAAAAAGAAACCAACTAAGCCAACGGCTTCATGTGCGTCAGTATTGAGTATTTTCTGTAAGAGTAACGCAAAACAATAAACTGGAAATATTTGCACAAAAACAAAGAATAAATAGCAATTGAAGCAACCGCAATTGTACCAATTCAAAGAAATGTTTCGTTTGTTTTTGGGCTATTTATAGAACAAAGATCTCAACCGAAGTAGAGATAATTTTTAACAAAATTTTTAAATAATATTGAGAAACATTAAAAAATCCAAGAATCTATTGTTTTTGCCATAACTAAAGAATAAAGCAATTCGCCAAAGTAAAGGGGATTGTTGATAACAACTGATTTCGAACACTCTGCAGACAATATTTGAATTAGCCGCCATAATTCCGTTAGTGTTGCCAAACAAAAAAATGACAGCTCACAGTAGTTTAAAGGATACTAAAAATGGAGCCCACATTTACTCGTACTTTGAAGTGGACATTCATCTTTCTTCGAAGATGAAAGACACAGGATTTGAATTCACCGCTCTTTGTGCTGAAAGCAGTCCCAACAGTTTTGGATCTCAAATCGAACAGTACATTGAATGTGGACATTCAATGCTGCTGTGTTTGTTATTTTATTAACTCAAATGTTGTGTATCTTTTGGAACGCCCTATTTAAGCGAATACAATAAAATTTAAAGATTTTAATAGATCAGAATAAAAAATGTTGTAAATGTAAAGTTTGGTGTCACAAACGTTCCTCATATAAAAATAAGTACGTAAATATTAAGTACATTTTCATAATTTTATGTACAAAATTTACTTATTTTAAAGATTAGGGACAATTTTGTCTTTGATATAGAATTGTCAAATATTAAAGCATTTTGATGGTTTGATGGTCTTATCAAAAATTTTTGTTCAGTTTAATTATTTTGTTGAATTGTTTAGTCATTTCTTATTTTTTTGCTAGAAATTGTGTGTAATCTCTTTGTGTGCTATTATTTATTTTACTGAGTATTTTACGTGTCCACTACTCTACCTAGATTGGCTATGAGTTGAGAAATACTGCGACGATGACGCTGGGGGAATTCGCGCAGGCGGCCATTACTATCTTCATTATCGGCTTTGGTATCCATTCTTGGGTTGTTGGAGTTAGTGATATCTTGTGTTTTATTTTTGTTTTACGTTTTATTTTTTAGCTTTCTTCTTTCTTCGTTTGACGGAGAAATGTAAGGGATTTTTTCCGTTGGTTCACACACAAATTTCACTTTTTTTTGCATAAACTCTTGTGAAAGGCATTCATGGGATTTAGGCAAAAATTGCATGCCATGATAAATGAATATGTAACTGAATACACTTATTGACGTAGATGTATTGAAACATTTTGAAGGCTTTTCATTTTAAATTTAAAAGAATTTTCTCAAATTTATTTTTTATAATTTATTGATTCTTTGCCGAATTGAATATTTGTTACAAAAAACTCGCTAAAACATCACGGCTACACCACGCAGCCCTAAAGTTGTCGACGATGTTCTACTTTTTCATTATTTTTTGGTATTTTTTTCATATTTTTGGAACAAAACACCGTTTCTGTTTCGTTTTCGATTCAGATGATCATCACGTCAGACGCGCGTACGAACCGTCATGGATACGAGAGCGCGACATATACACGTAAGTAACTTTAACTGAGTAACAGAAAAGACCGTCGACGCTGAACGAAACACCACCAACGGATCGTTACCGATCAAGCCGAGTCGTTCGTTTGTCTTCAACAGCCACCACTTCAGACAACAAAACCGACGACACAACCTCTCACAAAGAACTTCGTTTTGTTAATAATATTAACTAAAAACACAAAACCACCAACAATACATACAATAAACAATAAATGTGGCTAAAAGAGTCAAGAGCATACTAAACCACACATTTGCACACAAACGCACACGAGCTCACTCACATACCATTGCAATCACAGCGACGGCCATCAAAGGTAAATAACAATAACAAAATAAACATAACGATAAAACAAAACAATAACAACGACACCAACTAAATATTGTACTGAACTGAATAAACCAAGCAATAAATGAGCAAAATAATTTAACTCACACTCGCTTACTCTCACGCACACACATATTCACATATGTTCACTCACCGGACTCATGAAGTTTGTAATCTCTGTATGGGAGTTCGGTGTTCGTTCCTTTGCTTTTAGTTTAGAATTGTATTATATTTTGTTTGCAACAAAACGGAAATATGCCAAATGTTATTTATGTTCGCTCTCGCTCATACACTCTATATGGTGGCTCTCTCTCTCTCTGCGTCAGTCTTCTTCTGTCATATACCTTACAACTCTATAACTTCGAAGGTAAATTATATGCATTCGTATGTACATACATACATAGTACGTCTGAATGTTGATATGAATACTATTAACAACACAGTAATGGAGCCACGCACATAAATTATCGGAAATTACCTACAAATACAGCAACACCAAGAAACTGATTGATTATTGGCCAACATATATTAAAAGACCATAAATATAACGGTTAAAATGTAAAGAAGAACACAATTTGTATTTGGATTCGGCTAGTAACCGAACAAACTAAACTTAATGCTTAAAAGGGAAATCGGAAGGGGCCAATTGGAGTTAAGGAGAAGGAAAAGAAATTGGTATGAAGTTGGGCGAACATTAAGGTGGGCCCCAAAAATTTAAGTGCAATATGTATATGACGGATCAGCAGAAATAAGAAGATTAACTCAAAATGTGAATGGGGAACTAAAATTACACTACTTTACATACATTTTGTCGACGGGCTATGAATAACGTTTTCTAATGAAAAAATATTACAAAATTGTATGATAAAGTTTATTTTAAATTCCTATTCTCATGCAATGTACCTTTAGTATTTGGACCATATTTTTGTTTAAGCCGGATATAGCCTGGGTATGCGTTAAATTAAAATAAATTATAGGGATACACATATTGGAAATATCACTTTCACGTAAAAACAGTTATTTAATAAGTTTATTTAAAAAAAATCGTTTTTACTGGCACTAAACAACATAAAAAATAGAAAACATTAAATGTTTATGTTTTTCCCACTGTGGAGTGGAGCTAAAGATCAAAGGGTTTCCTTTTAAGTGAAGGAAGGTAAATAAATATATACATATGTATGTATTTTGAAAAGTCAAGTGAAAGAGAAAACGAACTTGAAACACAACACCAACCATTGCATGACGTTTCGCTGTTGGTTAAGCAGCTCTTCGGATGCATTAGCGTTGTTTTTGGCTTGAGGACCACTTGTGTTTAGTTCTATTTATATGAAACTTGTTTCGAATTTACATAAAGGAAATCGCAATAACAAAAAATTATTTTATTCATTTTTAAAAGCCAGCATCCTAAAGAAGAAAGCAATGCCAACTTGAAAAAATCTATCGGGATTCAAAAAAATATGGCCCAAATACTAAAAACAAATTCCATGTAATTTGGAATTTAAAAAATAATGTTTTCGATCGTTGACCTCTCCTCTTGAATGTTGAAATTTTGGCATTGTTCGGCGTGAGGTCCTTTTACGAGTAGTAGTTAAATAACGAGTTCATTGATTTTTAATTATTTATTTAGCTCGTTGGACCCCAAGTCAAAAAATACCAAAAACTCAAAAACAAAATGTTAAAAAATCTTAACGATAAAAAAATATTTTGTTTTGATTTTATGGAATAGTATGCCTCAATCTATATAAAAAATAATTTGTTAATACCGGACACAAAAAAAATTTCTTTGTTGCAATATTATTAAAAATTGTACTAAAATTTAAAAAAAAATAAAAATTACTTATACGTAATGAAAAATTCTTTCCACAGGAACGAAAATTCAGACAACTATAGGCAACTTTTCCTGTAAGGGAAATTTCCTTTAATGAAGCTAAAAATAACATATGTATCTTCTGACCGATTTTCAATAAATTTTTGTTAGTCATAATTAGAGCAATATTATGAATCGAAAAGTCCAAGAAAAATTCAATAAATGTTTGTAAAGATGTAGGTCTACGCACAGGAGATAGAGATAGTGAAAAACTTTATACAATATTCACAGAATTCCATCAAGATCGGTTTAAAATAGTGATTTCTAAAGAGCTTTAAGGGACCTTTGTATGTAAAAGAGTTGGATCGAAGCCGTTTGAAGCCAATGACGTCATAAATTCGAGTCTTATTGCCCTCAGATGGCAAATCGGCGAATACAAATGAATGACATATGAGTACTACATCTGAATCAAACCGTTAACGTTTGTCCATAATCCAAAAAAAGGTATCTTGGCGAAATTTCATTCAGGTAAGTCCAAAATTTCTTTTTGGCAACACTGTTTTCATCTTTAAATATTTTTTTTCATCTTTTGACATTGAATTATATAGACCGTTCTATCGACTCAAATAAAGATTTCATACATTTCTATAAATTGTATGTGTTTTTTTAATCAAATCCGAAAGCTCTTAAAAATCACTCTATATTAAACAAAAAATAGCTTCAATGTTTTTTCACTATTCAATCTGTTCCAAAACAAACTAATAATACTCTGTACTGCGGTGTGGTGTGGGATATACATACAATATGCAAGCATATTAAATAAAGCCCATCTAGTATTTATAAATTAAAAAGGCGACCCACCTAAATGTTTATACGTTGTTTACACTGTCGATTATCGGTTGAATTATAATGCGATTCACCTAAATATGGCTAACAGGCAGTTGGAGGTGCCTTTACTTACAACAGCAACAATCAGACAATAGGATGTTAATTAAATTTTTAATCGTTTTATACTACATACTAAACTATGAACTGTGTGGTGGATAACCACTTTATTATGATTAACATTGTAAAGAAAAATCTCAATAACAGTTATTAAATTAATATTAACTGTTACAGGTAAATAATAATGCAATTACAGTTTATGGTTAAACATTGTTGCAATTTGAAATTGAGAGGTTATAAATATTCGTAAAAATTTAGACGTTATGATATTGGTTGTCATTGATATAGTCACAGCCGTTTTTACCACTCCGTTAGGCAACAGCTGATAACATTTATTTACATGGTGAAAATGATCGTAAATTTCGATTTTCATACAATATGTATAACAACTATAAATATTGATAAGGTCCAACAACAGTGCAACTTTAGTTCGACATTTTAAAGGAACAAACAACAATATTTCACATACGAAGTTCACGACCAATACTACTACCACGATCACTGTGTTCTTCAAAGGCATTAATGATAATAGAACCTCTTTCGTATTTTGTAAAGGTTATACTTTATCGTGACCCACATATGCCACGAGTAGTATAGATAGACTATTATTTAGGCCTATTCCAAGTAAAAATCGTAGACAATTTCTTGAGTGTAATCTCACCTTCACCTTGCTAATTTCTTATGAACTTGGGTTAATTATTTTAACCTGAGGCCTAATTGATATTTATGGCTATGTTAAGTAAATAAAAAAGTGTCATTACTCAAACACAACAGAATACGGCGAAGAAAAATGCTACAATTGTTTAATGATACGAATATGGTACATATAAACATTATACATACATACATTCATATGTATAAAGAACAGTTTTATGTATGTACGCAGATATATATGTTCAAATGTACATACATCCATACTAAATTTATTTGACTGTATTCACATGATACGTCTCTGCACATGTTGCCGTTTTTTTTCATTAAACAAAGTAGATTTCTTAAAAAAGACCAGCTGATAACAAAAAAGTTGGGTAGAAAGGGTGACTGACAATGGCATGAGCAGTTTTTCCGCAGAATGATGGATCGTAGCGATAGAAAAAAAGCTCAAACCCACAAAAGAGTTCCCAATTCTATAAAATTATATATGAAAAGTTTACTTCCAGAGAGGCTTATAAAAACATCGTCAACTTTTGTGAATTGAGGCACAGCTTCGATATTCTTCAGCCGACCCTCTACGCTAGGAGTCAATTTGAAATTGGTTTTAAGATTCCTTTAAGTCTAACCGGTATTTACAGCTGTCAGTTAGACAACTATAACTACTGCTTATAAAAACATGCAAAATAAGTGAAGCGTGTTTGTGCCATCGAATTTGCCTACTTTATGTACAGATAATAACAATGTCTTAAAACAATAGTTGCCTACTTTATCTACAGATAATAATACCCAGTGTCTTGAGACAAAAGTCTACATCCGCCACAACAATTTGCGTGTTGCCGCATATTAACACCCATTAACTCCTGCAGCTGGGGATTAACACTAAGCGAGAGTACTTAGTATGTTGTGTTACATTTTGTAATGAACACAAGGAGATAATCACCTTTAGATCCCTGCTCGAAGCAAAAGTGGGCTAATGTCACATTTAAGATATTTATATCGCTAATCTTCTGGAACCAGCTGTAGAAATAGTATCAAAGGCTCAAGTATAAAGTGGAAAAATTGTGTAATAATCAAAAAATTATACAGATTTTTAAATTTGAGAGAATTGACAAAGAAAATGTCTCACTGTCCATTAACTGCCGCACAGATATTTGTTCAGATCATTTCGTTATCTTTAACACGGTGAACTCCCGCGAATTGGACCCAATTTCTAAAAAATACAGTAAAGTCGGGCGTAGTCGACTATACATATAACACCCTCCACCATTGTTGCCTAACCAATACACCGACAAATATTTAGGGGCCATAAGAATCCAATATAACTAAGAATTGTTTGCAGGTTAAATTTCTAAATTGCTGGCACATCGGTTAAAAAATATCCAAGAAGTCAAATTTGTCTGTGATAGTATGGGGGATATATAAAAACAGAACGATATAGAGTATAAACGTTAAATTTCAGACAGATCAATGGAACAATGTGTTCTCCAGAGCGTCAAAAAGTGACTGTAAGGGGGGCAATATCAAAGTCAGGACCGATATTCTCCATTTTCTCTAGGGATAATTAAGTGCAATATAAGGTATAAATTCTTAAATTTAAGCCGAATCATTTGAAAAAAAACTCTAGAGCGTCAAGAAATGTCATCGATGGAGACTTTTATATTTTTACTAGGGACGATAAGGTCCAAAATAATGTATAAATTCTTACATTTCAGCTAGATTAATTGAACATGTGTGTTGCAAGAATACTTGTTTTGAGAAAATAACTCTGTTCTTGGAAAATATGAAAACATACTTAGCATTGATTTTTTTGTGTATCTTGTCAATTGAATTTTTTTTTCTAATTTTATTTTTTCCACAATAAAATTTTATTCTTCTAAAAACCGTAATACTAACAGGTTATGGGCCCTCAAAATAAAATTTAAATTATATAGAGGACATCGAATATTGTTTAACGAAGCAATACGAGGATAATAAAGATGGCTACACCACAAATGGAGAAATTCGAAAAGTTAACTGGATCGGATAACTGGCTGACATGGAGTTTTGCAATTGAGACCCAGCTGAAATTAGAGGGTTTGTGGAAATACGTTTCGGTAAATCAAGAGGCTGACAATGAAAATGATCAAGAAAAGGCAAGATGCAGGATTATTCTTGCATTGGATAAATCGATGTATGTCTATGTCCGGGATTGCGAAAAGGCTAAGGACGTTTGGAAAATTCTGACGGGATTATTTCAAGATTCAGGGTTAGACCGAAAAGTTGGATTGCTTCAAAAGCTGTGCTCAGTCCAATTGGAAGAATGTTCTTCTGTTGAAGATTATGTGTCACAGATTGTCTCTACTGCGCAGAAATTGGGTTCAATCGGATTCGCTGTAGATGATGAATGGTTGGGTTGTTTGCTGCTGAAAGGTTTGCCAGATACATATCGCCCTATGATAATGTCACTCGGAAGCTGTGGATCAAAAATAACGGCTGATTCTATAAAGATGAAACTATTGCAAGACGTTCGAATGGATTTTCGAGCTGATAACAGTGCATTAATGAGCAAGAAACCCTTTTACAAGAAAAAACAGGGGGCAAAGAATCCAGAAAAAAGGTGTTATAATTGCAATGGTACTGGACATTTTAAGGCCGATTGTCCTAGCAATAAGAAGAAGGATTCCAAGAAAAGCTCAGCTTTCTTTGCTCTCAGTGGAAAATACGTTAACAAAAATAAATCATGGTTTGTTGATAGTGGTGCATCAGCACACATGACAAACAATAAGAAAATTTTCACGAAATTGGAACCATATGACGGTGAAATCAAAACAGCAGGCGAAAACAGTCTTGAAGTTAAGTCAATTGGCGACGTGAAGATTCATTTGACGGGTAAATTTGGAAATCATGTAATGCCAGTAAGAAATGTTTTATATGTACCTGATTTATCAGAAAATTTGTTATCGGTAAGTCAGTTATGCAATAATGATAACCAAATAATTTTTGACAAAGATGGAGCTAAAATATTTAACGCTGTTGGCAAAATGATTGCGAAGGCCATTTGTGAAAATGGAATGTATAAGCTAACAATTCCTGAATGTCATGAAGTATTTTTGACAAGAGAGGACAATTTATTTGAAAAATGGCACAAGCGTTTTGCTCACATTCATTACAACGGTTTAAAGTTGCTTAAAGATGGCATGGTAATTGGAATTGATGTTAACACTAGAAACTACAAGCAATCGCTTTGTGAAGGATGCGCTGAAGGTAAGCATTTCAAGACAAGTTTTCCGAAAGATGCCCGTAGAGCTGCTGGCGTATTAGAAATTGTTCACACAGACGTGTGTGGCCCAATGGAGGTTAAATCAATTGGAGGAAGCAGATTCTTTGTAATATTTGTTGATGATTACACAAGAAAAGTTTTTGTTTATTTTATCGAGAATAAGTCTGATGTTTTTCAAAAATTCAAGGAATTCAAACAAATGGCGGAGAATCAGACAAATTCAAAAATAAAAATCCTCAGAAGTGACAACGGTACAGAATATGTAAATAAGAATATGGATCTTTTTTTGAAGAAATGCGGAATAATCCATGAAAAGTCTGTAGCATACAATCCCGAACAAAATGGTCTGGCTGAACGCGTTAACAGAACAATCACCGAAAAAGCAAGATCGATGTTAAAGGATGCTAAACTTCCTACACAATTTTGGGCAGAGGCTGCACAAACTGCAGTATATGTGGTAAATAGATCACCACACAAGTCTCTAAAATGTACTCCCCAGGAATTATGGAGTGGACGTAAACCGAATGTAACACATTTTAGAATTTTTGGTTGCTTGACTATGTCGCTTGTCCCAAATCAGAAACGAAGAAAATGGGATTCAAAATCGGAAAAAGGAATTTTTGTTGGATATGGAATTAATACCAAAGGCTATCGAATATACGTGATAAGATCAAGAAAAATTGTGACTAGCAGAGATGTTCGTTTCGAAGAAAATGTGAAAGGATCTTCTTATATGCAGGGGGATAATGATAAATATTATTTTTTCAATCATAATATTACCCATGATGACGATGAATGTTCAACAAATGATGATTCTTTGTCATTTAATTCAGTAAATAACAATGAAGTGGGGGATATCTCTGAGGATAATGATATAGAAGAAATCTTCGAGGGCAATGAACACGAATCTGGGACTGAAGAGAATGCTGTGAAAACAATCTCAATCTCGACTACTGCAAATGAAGTTCGAAGGAGTGAGCGATTGGCAGGAAAACCAAAGATAAATTGGTCTGGTTGCATGGCCGAATTAACTGAACCAATATCTATTGAAGAAGCATTATCGTCCGATGAGAAATCCCAGTGGCAATCCGCAATAAACTGTGAGCTGTCATCAATTAAAGAAAACGATACATGGGAAGTCGTGCCTAAGCCTAATGAGTGCAACATTATAAAAACGAAATGGGTTTTCAAACGTAAGTTGGAACAGAATGACTCAATACGATTCAAAGCAAGGCTTGTCGTGAAGGGATATGCTCAACGTAAGGGTATCGACTTTGAGGAGACTTTCTCGCCAGTTGTACGATATGCATCCGTACGATTTATGATGGCGTTATCGGTTCAATACAATCTGAAAATTGAACAAATGGATGCTATAACGGCGTTTCTTCAAGGTGATCTGAAGGAAAATGTGTATGTTGAGCCACCTGATATATTAAAAGTGCCTAAAAATCATGTCTTAAAATTAAAAAAGGCATTATATGGATTAAAGCAGGCAAGTCATGTCTGGAACAATAAATTTAATTCAGCACTTCAACAGTATGGTATGCGACGTTCGGCTCAAGATCCGTGTATCTATTATCACGTAGATGGATCAAAATTGACATATATGGCTCTATATGTAGATGACATATTGCTGTTTAGTAATGATACTAGTTTTAGCAAATTTCTGAAGTCAAAATTGATGAACAATTTTAAAATGAAATTTCTTGGAGATGCTAAACGCTGCCTGGGCATGAAAATTATAAGGAACGATTCTTCAATATCCTTGGATCAAGAAGAATACATCCTGCATATGTTAAACCGATATAATATGGATAACTGCCACCCAATATCGACTCCTTTAGATTTAAATCAAAAGTTGGTAACCATAGATGAGGAAGATGAAAGCATGAAAAATGTTCCATATCAACAAGCTATTGGAAGCTTGTTATTTGCAGCGCAATGTACTCGTCCAGATATTTGTCAAGCTGTGAATTGTTTAAGTAAATTTAATAACAATCCATCTCACGTCCACTGGAAGGCAGTAAAACGTATTTTTCGATACCTGAAAGGAACACGTCATTTTAGACTCCATTTTGATTCGCAGGGAAATAATAATCTTGTTTCTTATTCAGATTCCAATTGGGGAAATGATTTGGAAGATCGAAGATCAGTCACTGGATATGTGAACATATTGCAGAATGGTGCAGTTTCTTGGGCCAGTAAACGACAACCAACCGTAGCATTATCCACAACCGAAGCTGAATACATGGCCTTATCCAGCACTACACAGGAAGTTTTGTGGTTTCGAAGTTTGCAGAAGGAATTGAATCCAAATTTTAATGGTCAAGATCCGACAACAATTTTTTGTGACAACCAGAGTGCCATACATCTAGCTTCCAACGAAGCATTTCATCAACGAACAAAGCACATTGATATAAGGCATCACTTTATTCGAGAGAAACGAAGATCAAATGAAGTGATATTTACATCTGTTCCAACTGATGACCAAGTAGCAGATTTTTTGACGAAACCACTTTCCAAGGAAAAACTAAATAAATTTTGTAATATGATAGGATTATACTAAGTACGTTTCAAGTGGGGGTGTTGCAAGAATACTTGTTTTGAGAAAATAACTCTGTTCTTGGAAAATATGAAAACATACTTAGCATTGATTTTTTTGTGTATCTTGTCAATTGAATTTTTTTTTCTAATTTTATTTTTTCCACAATAAAATTTTATTCTTCTAAAAACCGTAATACTAACAATGTGTTTTCTAGAGCAGGATCGTCCATAGTCTACGAAATGCCAGTGTATTAATTTTCGTAAAGATCGCTTCATATTTGCGACCTGCACTTTGATCTCAAGAATACATGGACAGACAGACAGACATGGCTAAAACGACTCAAAAAGTGACTCTATGCCGATAGGTAAAATAGAATATGGGCCTATCTATTTTATTTAGGAGTTACAAACAAATGCACAAAGTCATAATACCCTGTACCACAGTGTGGTGTCGGGTATAAAAATGCAGTAAGGATAGATTAAAGACGGGCGGAGCCGACTATGTGACACCCTACACCATTGTTAGCTAACCAATACACGAATAAATATTTAGGGGCCCTATCAACCCATTATTACTAAGAATTGTTTGCAGGTTAAATAAAGTCAATTTCTAAATTAGAGGAACATCGGTTAATAAACGTAGGATCTACACAGCCAAGAAGACAAATTCGTCTGTGACCATATGGAGCTATATCAAAACATGGGACGATAAGCAATATAAAGTATAAATGCTTAAATTTCAGCCTGATCAATGGAAAAATGTGTTTTCCAGAGCGTCAAGAAGTGACTTCAAAGAGGACCTTTATATGGGAGCTACATCAAAACATGAACCGATGTACCCCATTTTTACTATGGATTATCATGTGTAGATAAATTGAATAATGTGTTCTCCAGAGCGTCAAGAAGTGACATCGGTGGGTACCTTTATATGGGGCTACTTACTTATATATAGGGTGATCTAAGTAGAGATACTTTTTTCAATAGCCTTTTTTTGACAGATCACGTGTGAGTCGTGTGGCATTTCATCATGGACATTATTTTACAAATTATTCAGTTTTATTATTAAAATAATGGTTCGCCAATTGCGCCAAGTCCATTTTTTTTTTAATCCAAAAAAAAAACACTTTCCAGTCGACCCACGACTTTAACACCCATGAGCAATATTTTAGCTCTCGTTAAGAGCTATCTTTTTGCCATTGACCGATTCCCGATCCGACGAACCGGAATCATCGGTCCATATTTCTTCAAAAATGATGCCGGTGAGAACGTAACCGTCAATGGCGACCGTTATCGTGCCATGATAACCGACTATTTGATGCCTGAAATTGAAGCTCGTGATCTCGGCGACATTTGGTTTCAACAAGAAGATTATTGAGAGAACACTTCGGTGAGCAGATAATTTCACGTTTTGGGCCGGTCGATTGGCCACCAAGATCGTGTGATATCACACCGTTAGACTTTTTCCTGTGGGGATATGTAAAGTCTAAAGTTTATGCGGACAAACCCGCTTCAGGCCTTGGAGCAAAACATCACGCGTGTCATTCACCAGTTACCAGTCGAAATGCTCGAACGAGTCATCGAAAATTGGACTCAACGGATGGACCATCTGAGACGTAGCCGCGGCCAACATTTGATAGACATAATCTTCAAAAAATAAATGCCAAAGAATGTTCTTTCAATTTGAATTTTCTGTGTTTATTTCTTAAAAAAAGTAGCGAACCTCGAAATGGAACACGCTTTATGAAAACATGGTCCGATGTTTCCCAATAGGGATCGTCCCTAGCCTAAGAGATGATTCTGTACCTATTTCGTAAAGATAGCTTCTTATTTGCGACCTACTCTTTGATCACAAGCATATATAGCAAACAGGCGGACATGACAAATTCGACTCAAAAAGTGATTCTCTGTCGACACAGCGTGGTGTAGTGTATACAAATAATTACAATGGAATGTCTTTACAAACTCCGGTCGAACTGTCGAAATATATGAGCTACGAACGAGTAGGAATGATTTTTCAAACGCGAAAAGCATTTCTTGAAATTTGTTTTGCAGTAATCGATTGATATTGTTTAATTTTGACAATTACCAAGAAATCAGAAAATTAAATCAATGAATTCAGATTCGTTCTCCACTGACGGTACTTCGTTACCGAACGTTTTATCTTCATTATTTCTGATACAAACTTGACTGTTGAAGTGTGTGTAGATTTTAACATTTTGAATTGAGTTAATTCATTCATGAAGTGCATACCTATCATCTGATTTAAGGTGATTAAATACCTGATTTGCTTCTTTCGAGAGATTTCTAATGATGACTGTGTGGTGTCCTTTATTACTGTTTTGTTGATTATATGTAATCTTTTTTCACCTTGTCACAACTTTTATGACGACCTCTGTATAAAATTTGTAATCTCATATTCCAAAACACACACACAAAAGTTGTTTGTCCACAACATGAAAAATCTCATATTTTTCCCCATGTAAATTCTTGTCTTTTGACATCATTCTTTGCCATTTTATCGAGTTTTATTCGAGAGAACTTTTTAGAGGCAAACTTGACCGAGAAATAGCAAACTAGGTGTTTACTTTGAATTATCAGAATTTTGAAAGGTGAAACTCTGCCCTTGTATGATTTGTACAAACAAACACTGTAAAGTGCAATTGATCCCATTCATTCATTATTCATTAAGGCCCTTTTATGGCTATTCCTCAGCGGTGGATAAAAAACAGTTTTTTAGCATTTTATTTACATTCAAGTATTTTGAAAACTGATATTTTTAACTGAGCTGAGACTTTGTAACTTATTTTTGCAAAAACCATTTCTTGGTATAAAGTATTCCTCAGCGGCAGGAAAATTGGTTGTTGATGTTCTGCCACATTATTGGGCTGAAAACCAAGATTCGCTTTATATTTGTTTGACATCAATCAATGCACTTTTGTAAAAATATTCGTTATTTTATTTTGTATTTATTTTTATTTGCAGTGTAAATACTCGCAATATTTGTATATTTTCCAATTATGTATTTTTATGGCATCACTCACTGTGTGTTAGTTTGAAACTGAATGTATGGACGCGTTCGTTCAGTCAGCGCTGCTAAGCACTGCAAGGCGACGTTGTGGATATTATTGGAAACTCGATTTCAAAATTAAATGATTTTTTCTTTCCTTACGACACGGTTTTGTTTGAGCAGAGATGCAAGCAAATATACATAAATAAATAAATAACGTATATAAATGAATTAATAAAAATAATAAAAAGGCATTGCCATTGTCACACTGTATGAGCACCACATTCGACACTCGACAAGTGTGCCGTTCATCAAAAGCGATTTTGTGGTGTGTAATGGAATGGTGTCTCCTCTGTATTGTTATCAAGACAGTTTGTCCGTCCGTCCGACCAGCGCCGCCACTGTTTGCTCAACAAAATCGATGATTAACGCCACATCGTCAATGAAAATAAGACCAATAGATGTTTCTAAACTTGATTTTTTCGGTTATTTAATGGAATGTTTATGGTCATGTGTTATATGTATAAATTATTTAACAGTTTCAAGAGTTTCTTTTATTAAATGGACAGCGCGGCGCATAGCGCCACTTGTTATTTATTTTTAATAGACTAAGCATAGCTCATTTTCACTTTTTCACTTTTCTTATGCTGTTCTTCTTCTACTTTGGCAAGATGTGCTGCTTTTTCTGTTGTTTGTTTTTCTCCTTTTATGACAATTGCAATTTTATTTATTTAAACCTTTAATTACTCACAATTTGTAGAGAACATAAAACGACTTCAGCATTTTTGGAGAATTATTTTACTTTTTTCTTTAATTTCTCTTATTCAATTTAGAAAAAAGCCACATTTGTTTCTTGAACACACTCACTCACAACACGACCGTCAGAGTTCAAAAGCCCAAGTGTCGTTTTGCCGAACTGCGCGCTTTTCTTTTGTTTTGTATCTTTTCGTCGTCTGTTTTGTGACTGGGACTGGACTGGAGGTTTGAAGTAGCGCATAAACGCGTTTATTTTTGGTATTTTGTTTTAGTCTCTATTCTATTTGTTATGTCTACGCCAAGTCCAACTCAGCCAAAGATGAGCTTTTATCTCCGGCATTGTCAGATTGAAAAAATTTTCTTAATCACGTAACAATTTACGATTTGCGTTGTGCCAAACTAAACTATGACTGACAAAGATAACTTTGGCAGAAGCAGGCAGCAGCAAGACTATGCCAACAATTTCAAAATTTAAAATAAATATCGGTCGGCGCCCTTGACAGAAATTCAGCGTCAACCGCTGAGGGGGAATACATTTTCACAGTGGGTTCTTAAAATGACACTTCGATTTATAAAGAATTTCGTATGAGTTTATTCCTTTCGGTGAAGCATTGTATCTCACCACATACATTTGAAGTCATTCTGGCACTCCTTTAGAGATTTTGGTAATTGATTCAACGGATTCCAAAGATAACAGCGATACAGATAATTCTATTACATATTGGCAATGTGAAAAACAGACCTTTAACTGAAATCTTAAAAACCAATCTTAAAAACAACGTCTGTTTAAGCGATCCACCTGAAATATGGCAGTTTATGTTTTATTATGCCCTAACTATTCCAGGAAAAATAGGCCAAATCGGTCCACGTTTGTATATAACTGTCATATATGTATGTAAATGAACCTCCTGATTTGGCTTCTTGACGTTCTAGAAGCAACATTGTACAACCGATCCGATTGAAATTTGACAGTTTATGTTTTACAATGCCCTCAACTATTCCTGGAAAAATGGTCCAAATCGGTCCATGTCTATAGACCTCATATAACTGTACCTTCCCAACTGAATTCTTCATGTTCTAGAAGTCTGGCGAAATTTGTAGTTTAGTTTATATTATGTCTTTAACTAATACCAAATCGGCCCATGTTTCGATACGGCTCCCATAAAACGGTAACTTCCGATTCGACCTCATCATTTTCTACAAGCCTCGCTGTACAACCGGTGTGGCTGAAAATTTGCGATTGTATTTTATTTTATCATAAACCATTCCTATGGTCAATATTTTTACATATCCTCAATATCACGATACCTTCCGATTTGGTTTATACAGATCCTGCAATTGTATTTTTTGATTGCAATTATTTTTGATAAATTTGGGCCCATTGGATTAACTATTATTATGCAGAGCCATATCAATTGAAATCCGTATGCTCCAGAAATAGGAAAAGAAAACTTACGACTGATTTATAGGTTAAGTATTTTGTACTGGGTTTGTCTTACTGGGTTTCTTTAAATTTATAGAGAACGACTCTTATTATAAAGCAGTGAAAACAATTTGACAATTGGGTTAAGACTAGCTTTCTTTAGCTTAGCATTTGAAAAATGTCAATTAAATGCTAACACTCAGTCGAAATTCAAAATATTTTCTCAAATCTCCCATTGTGATCGTTTAAGCCACTTTATCAATCGATCACAACATTGTGTTTATAATTCTCTTTTCCTTTCTAGATAAAAATAATTATGATAAATCCAGACATGTTGTAATTACATTTAAAATAGCTTTAAAAAGTATATCAACTACAAATACTAATACAAAAATTGAATTCGCGACATGCGACAATTTAGTGATTTTTATTTTAGTTGTATTTAAAATAAATGTTAACAGAGATCTTTAAATCGAGCTTAGGTGGAAATTACAGGTGTCTATGTCTACAGTATTTCATGAATAAAATTCTGGAAATTAAAATTTCTATATCGCTCACTCACTTCAAGAGTGACACAACTCAAAATTTTGAATTTTTGAGGTTGCCTTACAGAAATGCGAATTTTGCAAATATCCTCAGCGAAATTTAGTTTATAAGTAAACAACCATATTTCGGATTATTCCATGTTTTAAAACATTTTATTTCATGTTACTTATCATTTTACATGGACTTAAAGTTGCACATCTTGACAATTTTCAATTTTGAGTTATGTCACTCTTGAAGTGAGTGAGCGATATATCAATTCCTATTCATTGAATACAAATGTTGTATTGATTGTTTATTTAATGGTATCAAAAGATAGTTTTCTTAATTATATGTATATATATATATACTGACCTTACTACATCTTGCTATAATATACACGTAATCCAAGTCCATTTATCATTTTGTACCATTTGCTTATACGAGTATGTATGTTGAAAATTTTTATATCTACTCCAAGAACAAAATTGCAGCATTTATATTTTCGAAATAAATGTCATCCTTACAGTTCATTGACTTGACAAACCTTTATTAGAAATTAAAACTAATTTTAATTATAACATATACATATACACTTGAGGAAGAGTAACGATCCAACACCTACCTCATTTGTAGAGCTTTGTCAAAGCACACGCCACTGGAGTTTATGATAGAATGAGTAAAAAGAAATAGACAATGTTTTGAAGAATTCAGTGATGAGATGCGTCGGACAATGAAAGGGTGAGTGTAATCACTGAAAATATAATTGCCAATTGATAAGAAATTCCCACGTTTGAATCAATTACTATAAGATAAGAAATACAATAAGACATTTGGGGTGGGTTTTATAGTCAAACTATGTGTTATTATTATATAAGTAAGTGGACATCTTTTGCATGACCTTTAAAATAAATTTTAAAAAACAAAATATTTTTGTAATCAATTCAAATTTAGAAAAACGTTTTTGTTCAAAAGCAAACATTCGTAAGCGATTTTTAAATGTATATATATTATATACATATATTTTTAATAATTTTATTGGCCACCACACTAAGTAAACACTTTAAAACCCAGTCCGTTAATTGTTGCATAATTAACTTCATTTTAACTTTATTTCGTATCTTTGTATGTTTTTTCATGCTTTCTGTAATTCATTGAAATTCTAATACAAAACATATTTTAAGATTATTGAAAAGAGAAAAACAATTCTTACTTTATTTTAAATCAAATACAATCGAATGTTGTGTTTGAAATTGTAAAAGGAAAAAATACAAGATTTTACACCATAGTTTAAGAAACTTACTTTAAACAAAATAGAGTTTCCAGAAACAAATCATTTTCTCACCGCTTTAGATTAAGAAAGAGACTTCAATTCCAATTCTTTTTTTTTGTTTGGTTCGTTTTTCTTCATCAGCTTAAGATTTGTTTTTAGAAATATTTTGATCATTATAAGCTACCTCTCTTTATATGGAAATCAATATAACTCTTTTATAAATTTTATAACAGAACTTTCTTCAAAAGATATACAACATTTGTTATAGTGTTTGTAATTTTTAGTTTTCTTTCACAATTAAATTAGTGGGGTGGGGGTGTTGTGGGACTGGGGAAGGAAATGTACACAAAATATAATAATAATTTTGAAAGTAGGTCCGAACATTTGTGGTTTGTTTTAAATCTTTCGATTATGTATGCATCCATATTACAAATATGTGTATATATTTAATATGTATAGCCTTAAGGAGGTAATTTATATGTATATATATGTATAATATATATATATATATATATATATATATATCGAAACAAATAAATATATGTTTATATAAAATATTTAACCCCGGCTTACAAAAATAAAATCATAAAAATTATAATGTATAAATATTTCTAAACTTATCCAATTTGTTGTTGTGTTTTGTTATTTTTTTACATAAAATTCAATACAATATGTAATATTTTTGTATATATAGTGGTAATATTTCTCAAATACAAAAATATTAATAAGCGTTTTAGACTTGTTTATATATCTTTGTCTTGTGAAAGCAAACGTTTGTTTGTTGTTTGCTTTTTGCTCTATTTGACTTTTGAGAATGTTGTCTTTTGTTCACTTTGAAAGAGTCGGGCGGCAGGCTGACTCCTCCCGAACATAATGCTGTTTTACACATACGTTGTTTTGTTAAAATTAAGCTTCGCTTAAATCACAGCAATTAGTTCGACTCTCTTCATCGATCATTAAACCTTCCTCCACAGCTTCCGTGTCACTGGGATTCAGGTTGTGTGGGTGTGGCGACGATGAACTTTCACAATTTGTGGCATAAACATGAGGCCTTTGTTGATTGGAATCATCTGTATCCGGATCACGTATAGAGTTGAAAGCATTTCCCGAGTTGGCATTCGGTGACGAAGTCTCATCGTTTGGTGGATACACATGTCGGTGATAACTACCTCCAGGCATGGCATTGCCATCTCCCTCCAATTCAGCATCTCGGACACTGCCAAAGACTGGGGTGTGTGATGAACTCTTACGCATACTAGTCGGCGGAGACCACACAGTTTGATAGAGTGGCGAAGCGAACACGTACATATGATTCAAGTACTCCATGTCATAAGAAGGCTGATACGAATCCGATTCGAGAGGATTATAATATTGCGAAGTGGAGGGTTGATGCATTGGGGTCTGGCGACAGCTGTATGGTCCCGAACCTCCACCTCCTCCGGTATATTGTGGTGTGTCGTAATTTTGTGATCTTGAAGAGGATATCAAAGGATAAGAGGACTGCATACCAGTAGGTCGTGGAGGCAATGTAGCATAAATGCCACGATAAGCCTCGAAAGGTGTTTGAGGATAGTAGGCGTCGGACCAACGCACATGATTTGGAGTGTAATCGCCTTTGGCGTAAAGCTGTAATAAAAAATAAAACAGATTTTAAGTTATTAAATATATATAGAGTGCGGTGTGTTTAATTCTATCTACTAAAATATTTAAGCAAACATTTATTTGTATTATTATAAATCAAGTGTTGTTCGTGAATTTATTTAAAAAAAATATTTCGATGTTCGTTTAAAGTTTGATTTGCAAAAGGTAACTTTTCGAATACATAAAAAGAAGGAACGCAGGTTCGGTCGAGTAAACAGACTCAAAGATATTCTAACCTTAAGAGAAATATAATTTGGAATGAAAACTTGACCGGATGGGAAAAAATCGAATCTTTGAAAGACTATAGTTACTACAAAGACCAGCGATACAGAATTTGTCAATTTGTATTGGAAGTGCCAGAAGTTTCGTGAGTTATGATCGCATTTCTCGCTGAACTGCAGACACAGCAAAATTATTGTGCAGAACCGGTGTCTTGGTATTAAAGTTATCAGACATTCATACTTTGCACTTATATTTTGTGACGATATACCAAAAGGGGTAGGACGAAGGAAGGGCTGATGAAGGGCCACAGAATTGTGCAAAGTTAAAAATCATTCAGTTATTATAAGATATTTAAAATTTCATCGAATTTCCAACATTTGTGGTATGGTAATATAATGGTTTGATCAATGTGGTCCCCCTTCAAAGTTAAACTATGTTGAACATTTTTAAGTCATTCGGCAACTGCTTTCAAAATTATCGTTCACACAAGCCAACCTAATAGAATGACGGACGAACGGACATAGCTCAAATTACTTAAAGTCTTAAAATGGAATTGGTCCATAATATTATGATCTTAGACTGCTCCTTCGATACCATTAAACCCCTCTTAAAGGTAAGAGCGTTGTTTGAACAATTATTGTAAAATATGTTTAGAAAATAATAACCAAAGACACTCAAACTTACCTGTATAGGTCGACTGAATCCTTTACTCAGATGTTTCGGTATACCCAAGGTATAGCTATGACTGAAGCCCACCTCTGAGCTCAGCAAATACTCATGAAATTTATTGGGAAAGAACTCAATGTTCTGGTAATTATTATAGACTTCCTCCTGAATATGAAAAATAAAAATATAAAGTAAATTTAGTTTTGAAGACTTTCATTTCAGTTTCCCATTAACTTACCGTCAAATTCTTCTTTTTCTTATAACTCGCCCAATTTTGCGCTTCCAATATAAGTTTGCCTCCCGGTCTCAGTTGATTAAACATACGTTTAAAGGCAGACTTTAAACCGGCATCTCCAAAATTCAAATGTATCCACTTGGTCACCGATAAACATAGTATGAGATCATATTGTTGCGTGTCATTGGCCAAAAGATTCTCATCTTTTAGTACGTAATTCGTTTGGCGAAAGAAAACATTGTTGGGGAATTCATTTTTAGCTTTTCCAAATTGTTGTTTCACCGCGCTCGAGGAAATGTTGGTGTTGCTGGATTTGTTAGCACCTCCGCCGCCGCTGCCGTTCCCCGGATGGCCGGGTGTGCTTCTGGTTGTGGTGCTGGTGGAGGCAGGAGATTGAGATTCTAGATTTTGAGGACTAGTAACTTTTGCTGTTGACTGGGTTATACCGCCATAGCTTAAGGGAAATGATATGGGAAAGAATTCTGAAGCGTCATTGATGGAGGAGGAGTTCTGTTCCATCTTGTGTCCATGGTGGTGGTGATGATGATGGTGATGGTGGTGGTGATGATGGTGATGCTGTAGTTGGTGGTAATGCATAATATGGTGATGTTGGAATTGTTGCCAATTTGTTAAGTGATTCGCTTGCTGTTGACTGCTGTCCACCTGTGGTTTTTTCTTTTTGCGCCTGCGCCTTCCAGTCTTAAGCTTTAGGTTTTTGTCTTTATCCTTGGAGTCTTCGGCTTCAGCATTCTCTTTCTTCCATACTTCGGCCGGTATGCGCACATACATGGCTAAATTGCGTCGAGCGCGAGACACCAACTCTTTATCTATGTCCAAGCCGAGTATTGATTTGGGTGCTAACTTCCTGGCTACCGATATTGTCATATGTCCAACATTACAGCCAATGTCAAGTATGTCTTTGTTCTTAAACAATTCGGGGTATTGTAGAAATACTTGCAGACGTATATCCATGAATTCATTTAGGTGACGTAGTCCAGCATATCTGTCATAATTTCCATAACGATAATTGCTGCCATCGGCAATAAATTTCGGTTTTATTTGTTTACTGGTGGAAATTACAGAATCCATTTCTTTTTTGACATGTTCGGCCAGTTTTAAGGCGTTGTTAGTATCGCCGGAATCGGTTATCATGTCTCCGAGAGCTTCTGCTTCTCCAGCATTGATGGAAGTAGTACCGGAAGCAGTGCTTAAAGGACTGCATATAGCACCTATTTCAGATGTAGAATCGACTTTTATCAAGTCGGGTGTATCATCCCTGGGAATTTCTGTAAGAAAAAGTGGTGATTGGAAAAAATCAGCAAATAATTCTCGCATCAGGTTCATTTCCACTTACCCTCTACTAAGCCTTTGGCTATTTCTTCCACTGGACTCAAATCTGTTGTGGTACTTTCGCTAATCGATGTAGAACGCCGGTTGGGCTTACGTGCTCCTGTTGCTGTTGTCCTCGGCGGTCTCTTCCATGCTCCGGGTTGGGGTACCACAGGACTGACAATTTTATCCATGGAATCATTGCGGAAATATTTCTAAAAATATATATCAGAAATATTACACTAGCCTATAAGCCGAGGCGAATAAAAAACCTTACCTTCGATTTTTGCGAGTTGTTGCTCTCACTTATTTTGCGTTTTCTTCCGCCACCGCCTGTGCTACTAACCACAGAGTTACCACAGGAGGTGCTGCCTACTGTGGTGGATATCAAGTCCAAACGCAAATCCCGACATGCGCGCTCTCTCAACTCGCCAACACTGAGACCAACACCAGCAGCAGTTGTTGTAGTGGTGACACAGCTGCCACTGCCCGTATCAACAGTTAAAGGCTCCTGTTGTGTCGGTGATTTTACCTCCACATTATTAGCGACTTTTGTGTCAGTATTGTGTGAAAGTGAGAGCTGCTCCGGTGGTGAACATATATTACGCTCTGGCATATCATCGTCGTCGCAACCACCACTACCACTGCTGCTGATGCAGCCCTCGTTAATGTCTTGGCTTTTGTTTTCCACATCCAATGAAACCGAAAGCATCGATGTGGACGTTAGGGCTTTTTCAGTTGATGTCGAGGCGTTGATCAAAGCATTCGGTGTTAGGTCTTCGAGCGGATCGCCCACTGTACTCGTAGTGGAATTGCAAGAGTCATAGCGTTTACGTTTGGGCTTACGATTCTTGCGATGTCTATGTTTGTGGGATTTGCTGTTTTGACCTCGTATTCCCAGAATTATGGCTCCGCCAACTCCAACTCCAGTCGGTAAGCCCAGAATACCTCCTCTCTTCATGGGTGATGTGAGTTGTTTTTCATATTCCATCGAATCCACTGGATCCAAAAGATGCAATGGATCATGTATATTGGGCGGTATAATGACCTCCACCTTGGGAGGTGTTGTTATGGGTGATTGCCTTGGTGTTGTGGCCGGTGTTATGTTTGTAGAAGCATTGGAGGCTTCATTTTGCAATGAACTCAGATTGAGAGGATCGGAAATGTTGCCGCCCAAGAGAAATTTAGTGGGCGGAATAAAATTGCCCTTACGTGGTCTTTTGTCCGGCAAAAAGAACTTCGAGCGTAGGCAACAGTAATGCAAAGTGGTCGGGGGATTATTAGAGGAGGAATTATTGATTGACGATTGACTATCTTTGCCCGTATGACTACCGCAACCATTTATGTGACAACAAGACAAACTGTTGGAGTTTATATTGTTGCCACCACCTCCACCAGCACCACTGCCGGCATTACTGACCCCACCGCCACCGCCAGTACCCATGGTATTGTGTGCGGAACCCGCACATAGAATGTGATGGTGGTGATGATTGTGGTTATGCGGACCCCCTCCACCTCCTCCTCCTCCTCCACCACCACGGTGGGAAGGTAAAGGCTTTTTATGCAATTGTTGTTGCTGTGGCTTTAAATGGCCATGACCATAACCCAATTTATCCGATGTCATAGCCAAACCTAAACGACTTTCATTGGGGACCATTGAACCGCCTCCGCCGCCGCCATGATGGGCCGAATTATAATGGGGATGTTGTTGATAATTGTGGTAATAGTTGTGTCCGCCAACTTGATTCTTAAGATTTTGTATATTCTCAACATCGGCTTTGGACAGGCTTTGATTTTCCTCAGTCGTGGAGCTGTTAGCATTTGCGGGAGGAGAAGATGTGTTTGTAGTGGAGGTGGTGTTGCTGCTGCTGCTCGTGCCTGTATGCTGTTTGGCAGTTCTATTTTGGCGTTTGTTCCAGCATTTGTTCTTTT